>APFE030959685.1:112332-124706 GCA_000404065.3 Pinus taeda
AATGCTTTACAAGATATGGTCTGATTCATTTCTTCTTTCTCTGGGGTGGGGTCTTGGCGTATATCCTCTTCTTCTGATGTTTCTTGATCCTTTTATTCCTCCTCTTCATATTCTATGTAAAATAATTTCTTCTCAGCACACTTATGACCTTTAGTGCATTTTCTATCACAATTGTGACAAAGCCCTTTTTCTATTTTCTCTTCCAATTGTTGTGGTGTAACCCTTGTAGGTTGTGGAAGGCTAGGAGAAATAACACTTCCGTATTTATAGTTGTGAGGGGTATGCTTCCTGGTTTCCATAATTTTGCTTTCCACTATGTCACAAAGCCCTTTTACTCTTTCCAATTCTTGTGTTGTTGCTCCAAAGAAGGTGTTGCTCTTTGTATCCTCATAATGTGCTATCATTTCCTCTGTGAAAATTGACAATGTAACAAGTTGTTTACGAGAACAAAGCCCTTCATACCAGAAAAATTGATCTGGCTCTAAATAAGAAGATACAATACATACATTTTGTAATAGTGGTACATCATGTAGATCAAAATATTGCTCCATTTGAAGTATCCAATTTACTGGATCCTTGCCATCAAACTTCCTCATCTTGTTTTTTCTTGATTTTATGAGCTCGATCTTGAAACGCCTGTAGCTCTATAACTTCGAATCTTCAAGTGCTGAAATTGCGACCTATAGTAGCCCTCTATGTCCTCTTTCCAATGCCACTAGTATGATCCAAATTGGATTCTCCAAGAAAAAGTTATGCACAATCTCCCAAGATGACCTGATTATAGACCTTTCTAGAAGGGTGAACTTGTATAAAGTGCCACGTGTCACAGTTTCAACCTTTGGCTCTGAAAGATATATACAAGAAACTATAGGCCATCCTCTTTTTTTATGTTCCTACGAAATTTCAATCCGATGCTCAGAGAGAACGTTATAACGATTTTCCCCAGGCCACCTGTTTGGAATGTAATTCATGAGTCTGCAAAAATACCAACTTCCTTAGATCATATCTTTGCAAATATAGTGCGAAAAGCTCTGAAATTCAGATCCAAGATTCAGCACGACTTCTTCTCAAATGGGGTTTTTTTTTAGCTTCTGAAACGTTGTAGAAAAAAAGTTATAGCGAAGTGCCACGACGACCTATTTGGAGCAGCGAAACCCTAGAATCCAAAGCTCTGATACCAAATGTTATGAAACCAGCTCAGAAAAGATAGAAAAGATAGATCAACGCCTTAGAATTCAGCCTCTTCGAGGGGGAAACCTCCTTTACATTACATAAATGAACAATTCTTGGATGATACAAATGAAAAGACCTCCTTTCTATATATAGGAGTCTAAGGGGTCATACATAATCAGAGCCTACATAACAATAATAATGTAAGGGCACAATAATAACAATAGTGGGCTTCTATGGGGCACAATAGTAACAATATGGGCACAATAGAGGCACAACAATATTAAATAAGGGGTACAACTACAATAGTAATGGGGTAATCACTAGTATTATGGGGACCCAATAGATCCCGAGGAAGCAGACGATTGAGGTTGGTCTACCATTTGGGTTTGCTGAGATAGAAATGGCTCTTTGAGGATAGATTGGGTCCTTTGAGAAAACGTCTAACTTCAGATCTTTAGGGACAATCCTTGGTATAGTGATCCTCCTCACAAATGAGGCAGGGAAAACTTAGGTTTCCGTGTGAAGATTCACTAGTACATGAATTTGGGAGGACCCTATTTTGGGGCATCAACTTTACCCTTGCCTTTGCCTTTCTTCTCACCTTTCAAGGATTCATCCACTACAGTAGACTAGATAGCGTGGACTTGTGAGGTTTACTAAGGCCAGGTGGATTCTGGGAAGCACTATTGGGAACAACATCCGAGACTGACTTCTGTTTGGAAGAATATTTAGTAGGGGTCTGGGATACTGAACCAATAACTCCATCAAAAGGGGGTAGAGCCTATGACTTTAATGTCGTGAGATCAGATGATGGTCACAAAGCATCAGGTAATAACTCATACAAAGTGTCAGATTGAGGGTAAACTAGAACTAAGTATTAGGCATGGGCAATGGCTTGTTCTTCAGTAACGCACCCACCCATAGCTATATTGCGAGCAATTCGGGCCACGAATGATTTAGTGAACCATCATTCAGTGAGAAATTAATTAGCAATATCAAATTTGATTAGGGGACGTCTATGTTTCCATTCATGGATGTTATCGGAGATGTGTGTCGCAGTATCTTGCCTAAGCGATGTGAGAAAATAGGAGACAGTTTCATAGCAAACCGAAAGTTGGAAATGTGTGAGGAAAGCCATGGCTAAAGAGTTAAAGTCAAGGTAAGTACTTCGAGGAAGATCGATGTACCACTTGGCTGCAGCACCTGTGAGGGTTCATTAGAAAAGATAGAGATGAATGGAATCATCAACGTAAGAGTTCAAAGAGCACCAGAGGTGATATGTCATCATGCGGGCTTGAGGATCTTCTTTTACTTTCCCATTGAATTTTGCACAATCGCTCGGTATCTTGGATGACACCAAAGGACAGTATGGCGAATGAATAATTAGATCATTCATAAGGAGAGACACATCTGGCAACTTTAGTGTGGCCAAGAATGGCAATTGAGTTTTTTGGCCCCACAGTGGAGGATTTTTTCCATATGGCATTTGATGCTACACCCATTGTGGGTTACCTTTGCCATAGGTAGGATTTTGACCTTGAATACCTTATAACTTTCTAGTCATAGGTTGCTAATAAGCAATGTATGGATTAAGAGGTTGTTGAACCTGTTGACCTTGGACATATGGGTATTGCACATGCTATCCCTGAACATATGGGTGGTGAACCTGTTGTCGCTGAACAAGAGGATTTTGGATCTGGTGTCCTTGGGCATCAAGATTATACACTTGTTGCCCTTGGCCATAAGGATTATGTACCTATTTCCCTTGACCAAAAGGATTATGTACCTATTAACCTAGGAATAAGGGTTTTGTACCTGCCGCCCTTGGCCAAAAGGGTTCTATACCTATTCACCTAGGACATTAGGATTTTGGGCTTGCTACTATAGGACTTGACCCTGGCCTTGCCCTTGTAAGGGTTAACCTTGCTGATATGTATATAAGGGTTGCTACTACCTAGGTTGGTTTTTCTACTACAAGGGTTGCCCTTACAACTGTAAAATCTGACCTCGGGGCTGTAGAGGTTGACCCTGTGAGGACATGGCTTGGGAAGTTTGCGGAGCATAATGCATCTGCTACTGCATGGTTTGATCCAACGGTTGCCCCTGCGACTATTGTAGTTGACCTTGCTGTGGCATCATTTTCTGTTGTTGTTGCATGGATAGCCCTTGTTGCAAAAAAGGTTGCCCTTATTGTAACAAAGGTTTCCCTTGTTATGGTAGAGGTTGTCCTTGCTATTGCAAGGGTACTTAAACAGTGGCTGGAAAATTCCCGAACTGAATCTAGCCATAGCCACCTTAGAAAGTGGATGCGCCAGGTTGAATTTACTACCCAAACTGAAGGGTGTAAGGCTGATTAACCATTCCTTGAGAACCATATGGAAAGTAAGGAGTTTGTTATTGGAGCTAAGCCTCATAAGGCTATTGATACTAGACATTGTTTGACCTAGACGGACCAATGGAATTTTGAACCTGTTGGTACTGGATATTACTCAATCCAGCAGGATCAACAGGGTTCTGAATAATACCAAAAGAAGGTTGATTCATACCAAGCATGTGAGACCATGAGCCACTCACATTGGTGGCATCTGACACCATAGAAACATTCAGGTTCTTCCCCTTAGGTGGTGGCATAACTTGGCCACTAACCAGAGGGATGGAGGAACTAACAGAGACATTGCTCAAGACCACTAGCTGAATTGGACGGGTGATTAGGACAAATGCTACAAGAGGGTTCAGAATGGTGTGTTGCACCGGGACTGAGGTAATGACTTGTTGGGAGGTCGAGTTTGCAAGGAACAAACCTATAGTAGGCATGGTGCCTAACGCCCAAATAGGGTTATGGTAAAGTGATGAGGCACTAGGCGTACCTGAAACCAACTATGCCAAAGACACATAATTAAGCGGCACAATGATGGGAATTCTCCCTTTATAGGGGAAAATTTCAGGAGGTAAAGGATGTTCTTCTTCCTCAATAGTGTGTGGAGTAGAAACTTTTGACTCCTCCAGAGAGGTGACTGGATCGTCGCCTTCGGGTTCCATATCTAGGAACAAACGACGAAGAATGATCAAAGAAGTATGAGGGGATAATTCCAAAGGAACACTTGACTGATCCTACGGACTATACGGACACTGCGGTGGTATCAAAATAGGGTCAAACAAAGGATTTAGAGGATAGATAACTAGTCCAAGCTAACCGTCGGTGGTTGACGAACTCTCAGGAGTTTATTGTCCGAAGATTATGGGCCAAGATCAGTAGTGGACCCAGTATTTGAAGTAGGTGGAGGACGAGATGACAAAGGCTGAATGCTCATAACTATTCCAAGTTCAAAACCTTGGTCCTAAACTAACTCTAGTAATTCATGAAACAACTCCTCAGGCAATATTTCAGATGGAGGAGAGGAAGAGGAACTAGGTGAACCAAATGATTCAGCCACAATGACTTTGCCTTAGTTAATAGAAGAGAGAGAGATAAACTTCAAGACTTAAAAATGTTCTTTAAGCGAAACTCATGATTTGGTCTAGAAAAGACTAACATGATGTTACCACATCATGGGCAATCAATTTATTAAGATGCATAAATAGACTGGTGCTCTTTCATTTTTTAAGAGTCGAGAAAGAAACAAAGATGACTCTATCATTTTTTATTGGAAACAATCTCGAAAGTGCAAGTGTTTCAATGATATTTTAAGTTTAATGAGTCAAGAACATCAAATGACTACTCAGATGATCTAGGTAAAAAGGATTTTAGGCAACTGTGAACTGCAAAATACCTTCCGGCGAACTGAGAAGTACGGGTAGGCAATCTCCCCGAATGTTGTGTTCGGTGTATCACGTTTGCAAGGTTGCCAACTCGACTTCCTATGGATAAAGGATTTTAGCCTAGAGTGGTCTCCCATTATATACTCAATGGTATGGGTAGCACAAATCCATACTAGAGCTGTCTAATGCCGAAGCTAACAACAGCTGCTAGGTTTAAAGACGTCAGAACACTTCTCTAGCCTAGACCTTCTAGATATAATCATTAGATTTCAAATGTGCCTTAGGTTAATTGAGTTCATTTTAAATTTTATATTGAGTTATGTCTCAGTTTTCAGGCCTTAGTGATGTGACTCAAAAAAACCTTAAATGCAACTAAATGAGACGAGACCCTTTCAATTCGATAAATTGTCTACACTAGAGAGGGTAAAAAACACACAATAAAATGTAAACAACCCAGTAAATGAAAGTAAACTGATTTTTCACTACACTTTCTGAGAAAATAAACTAATGAAAAATACATTCCAATCCCTAACGTCCTGACAAGTACATTTCTAACTGTCCTTCTAAAAGCAAAAAAAAGTTCTTTTTCATTCCAAATGCTGATGCAATCCTAGTCTTTAACGATGCTGACTACTATAGCATACTAGTGCAACAAACTAGAATTTCATACTTTTTCATGAAATGACGAAAGGAATTTTTCACATACAATACTTCAATGAAAAGGTTTTCAAGACAATTAACTCCAAGCAAATGAAAACATGAAAACAAAAACTTGTTCATACTAATAAATCACTGAATTTAGCAAAAATAAGACAAGTAATGTGATCCATGCCAGAAAAGAAACATTTAGACAAGAAAACGAAAACTTTTCAAACTTGTCTAATGGAGGTCAAAGCAATAATAGGACCACAAATGAAATGCAAGGAGTAAATACGCCAACAACTCAACTCACTGATTTCACAATCAACTAAATGGATGACAGTCAAGATGATATAGTGCCACTAAACACCCAATGACCTAAGAAATCAAGCAAAAATATGACAAACCAACAAGCAAACAAAACCAAATGAAAGGTAGCTTTCTAGTCAGGGAGAAGATGGTCTAAAAGTCTTATGGGGTTGAAATCATGAGAGAAAAACACACTAGCCAAGATTGGGGACAAACCATAATCCTCACTTACAGTCATTAGCATGACTGCCTAACTGAAAACAAGTGCCAGAGGAAGGTCGACACTACTGTTTCTTACCATATCGCATTGATTGGCATGACTATCAGCGAATTAAGGGCAATGAGCGAGGGAGCCAAGAAAAAAATAATAATTTAAAGCTGGGACCAAATCTGCTACTATGAATTTCAAACTCAGACCAGTAAGCAAAGGAAAAGAGATAGAACCAAAGGGGAAAAGTGGAACTAGAAAAGTTCCCACAAAATAATGAAGTCTCAAACAAGACAAATAAAAGGATTGGTTCCCCAGTATGGTCGCCAATTTGTGGTGAAGTAAAATCATGAGTGTCGAAACAAATAAGTCCTCTAGCTCAATAATGGGTCTAGCCACAACTAATACATTCTATGGAATATTTCCTTAGGTTAGAACCAATTAAGAGGGCCTACCTCTTAGTACACTTATCCCATTTGATGATGTCCTTGCTTGCTCACTCCAGCTATCTCTCGTTTCCTTCTTCAAACACCTGAAACAAGTAAACAATAGCAAACAACAACTGTGATAATCGATAAATTGTAATTTAACCTATTTAATAAGTCAAGAAACATTAAACCATGAACATGTAAGATGACACATAATGTAGCAAATCAATTGATAGTTGCATATATATTGAATCAAGAGGAGATTACAACCACTGTCTTGACGTTGTTGTTCTCCTCCGACAAAACTAGGTTCCCACACACTTCTACTAACATTTCATGATGGCCTCAACAATGATAGTTTTAAAGCTCTTTCCTTTAGGGTTCACACTAAACCAAATTCACACTTCTCCCTCACACAACTAGAGAGCTACAACTATGAATAGCTTGATGTTTACTCCAAACTTAATTAGCACTAGCACACCAACCTTAACAGTAGCCTGTGCTTGGGAAAAAGGGAGGTTAATATAGCATTAATGGATGGGAGATGGATCCTCTTCTCATGGGAGGAGATATTATCTCTTCAAGTAGTTCCATCATTATAGGGGAAAGGAACCGAAACTGACATCCTCAACCCCATCCCGCCAAACCATTTAGCAGACTTCTGTTACGAAGCTTCTAGAGCTGGAAGCTTTGGTTCTTTATTTAAAAAATTTCTATAAGAGGACCAGTGCAACTGGAACAAAGCTCAGTCACTCTGGTTGGTGCTAGGGACAGTGTTAATCAATGCATATCGGTGCAAGAAGGACAAGGGCCATTAGCGTTGGTCTTGTAAACTGTGAAAAACAGAAGATTTTGGGGAAATGGTGCAAAAGGGAATTGTTCTGTTCATGAAGAGGGACACAATGGGAGTTTCTTAATTAAGGGAAAGCATGTAGGGTTGACTGTAGAGGTCCTATAGGATCAAGGAACTTGGAGTATAGGGACAGTGACAAAATGATGTGTAAAAACTCTGCTGACTGTTCATTCCAAAATATGCGCAGAGCATGCCTGCCTTGCCTTCTTGTAGCATAGACTGTCCCTCCCAAAATTTGTGCAATTTTTCCTCCAAGCCAAGCCAGACCTCGCAGAAATCACTATCAACTCAGATTTCCTATGTCCATCACTCAGTCACTCTTGCGTAGTTTTCACCAGTAGTGCCTGGAGCCATCATCTCGAATCAAAACATTGCTTCCTCTCCTGCTCATGTGCATCCGAAACGATCATTTGTCATGGTAGACTAGGAGGTTTCTGGATTTGATGTCATCTCATCATGAGTGACTGCAGGTACAGGTACACCAACAAATAGGAAAGACGACAAACGAGATGAACGAAGGGAGAACATGTAGAAGGACAGGCTCACCAATAGACAAATGAACAATGAATGCGAAGCAAATGAACATGACGAACATACACCTTCACGAATAGATGAGCTTGTTAAACCTTCCAGCATGCAAGTAAGGAAAAACATGCTAGAGCTTCATCAAGCGAACCGAGGACCATCAAGGACTCTGTGCACTTTTCCATGCAGAGGTGAAGTTGTGATACATCATCAAGACATCCATCACCCAATAGCATTGTAGCTCGATGTGCACTCTAGCAGTAGCAAAGTACCAACATTATCATGTCAAGTCATGTCGAGCCATGTCATGAGTCATGTCACCCACATTTCCACTATGGGCTATGTTGTCAATCAATGTGATGTAATGTGCAAGTCTAAGAGACCCACTTGTGAACAAAGATTCATGTAAGTCAAAAATTCGTGGAAGTTGAACAATCATGAGGGTAGTTGAACAACCACAAGGTTTAGTTTCACCCTTGGCTATAAATACCCCCTCATTTGTACATAGATCGTTTCACCTCAGATCCTCCCACATAGCCAAGAGAGTTTGTAATATTTTCTTTGCGGAGTAAGTAGTGGTTCCAATGCTCCGCGGACAAGGTTAGTGATGTGTGGTGTAACAATGTGTCTTGGAACTTTCACTTAATTTACAAGCTTGTTAATAAGCCATCACATTTTCACACATGTATTGTATCTATCGTAAGGCTGACCTTTAACACTTTTAATGCATGTTGCTTTAATCTATGTTCTATATCTAAACTGTTTCATTTGTTGTAATGCATAATCTATTAATGGAAATGTGTTGTATATGTTGTTAATGTTATCCCATTCGTGTCAACTGCTTTGCCATATAGTAGATAGGCCTTTCACATGACCTTGATGTAACAACCATTGGACTCGTTCAGACTGATCCATGAGTGTTGTACATGTTATCTTACCTTGTATGTTGTGAGTGCCTCATTCGAGTGGATTGCTCCACCGGAAGCTATGTATGCCCTTTTGTGTTGTGTGTTCCTAGCCGAGTTGGGGCTGATCCCTTTCAACCTAGAACTCACCTTCACCCTCTTCCCCTCACAGTGAAAGAACCATTGACACAAGTAAACTTACATTCATTAGGCACGCGAACCTCACTTCTCGAAGATAATGCAGACCACTCTCCTGTGCTAACAAGCAAGAGTTGAGGCAAATCCTTAAGACAATGGCAACCGAGCCATCATACCAGATGGGACTCCCACACCAAACAATGTGAGCTCTAGTTGGGACTTCATACCAGGGTGATCCCCTAAATGTTGGTGGGTCCAACACCACCAACAATAGGTTTTTTATTTGTATTGGCAACCGAAATTTATGATGGGTAGGATTGTCCTAGATCGCTATGAATCCAACTTGGAAATCCTCAATTCCCTCAAGGAAATTCACAAACATATCAACAATCTGGATAAAAGAATGGATAGGATAGATCACTGCCTTGTCATACCCCTTACTGTTACGCAGTAATTTGTCACCGTTGGTCACCGTCCTTGTTACCCCCACTGTCACACATTGGAGGAGACATTTACGGACCTGTGACCAATGACACAACTTGAAAACACTTGCATTGAGGTCTCCTAAGTATGAACTTCAATATCCCTGAAGACACCCTTTGAAGATTAACCTTGGAAAATGCTCTTTTTTCATTAGCGCGGGTCCACAGTGTCTAACCCGCGCCAATGGCTCTGTTCCTACAAAGAGGGCGCGCCCACAGACGCGCTGTCACAGAACAAAGCCTGTGCCACACAAAATTAGTCATGATTTTTGGCCAATGCGCACTGAAGTGTTTTTTCCTCCATTACTCATGCAGTTCCCTGAGGAAAAATCCCATGGATACGATCGAGTGTCGTCTTTTTCATCCATGACAACTCAGTCCAAAGGCTATTCTGGGACAATACCAAGTCTTCAGTAAGTGTTCGGATACGACGAACACTTTCTCCTCTGCCATCTATAAATCACTGTCATCCTACATTGAAAGGGAGTTTTTGGAAGGCTAGAGTTAGAGTGTTGAAGTTTTGAGCTAAAGTGAGCTGAGATTATGTTAGATTGATAGTAAGAGCTGAGAGAGAAGTTATGCTGCCGAAATTCTGAGAGAGGAAGTGGGTTTGCAAGGCATGTCAAAATGCTGACCCAGTTGGAGGAGATTTGCAGCGTCAAGCCTTAATTGGTTGTAATTCTTCTCTTCTTTTATTGAATAATGACGACTGTTATTATGGTTCCACTCACGTATTCTTTTGGTAATGTTTGAGTTATATCCTGCTTGACTGATATATAATTGTATGATATTGGATTTTACGCTTGTTGTGGATTGTTCTTTGTTTGTGCAGGTGTCCATGCGTGGAACGCGAGGATAGTGACCGGCCAAAGCTAGAGGACAGGAGCGACGTTTCTTCCACGATGAATAGCGTTGGATTCGAGGTAGGCCTTTATGACCAACTTTTTGATTATGCAATTAGGAGCTTGCATGCAGCGTGTTTGATTGTTGCTAGACCCCTATAGGGCTAGTGGGATCGCCTCTGTCCGCAGAGGGGATTTACCTTACACAACAATTTGGCGACTCCACTGGGGAAGTCTATTGTTGTTTGTGTTTGTATTGTCAGATTTGTAAGTTGTGGACGGAGTCTGAAGAGCGGCCAGGCAGCCTTCGAAACACTTCTGCTATGCGGAAGTGAAGTAGATCAACGCCACTTCAGTCGATCTCCGGGTTGATTTACAAACTGGACAATATCAATCCTGCTTCGCATGTCGTTTTTCTTTCATTTACTTGTCTGAATAACTCTCTTGGTTAGTTTTCTTGCTGTCTTTTTACTTGTTGGCTCTGTCTGGATACCAGAAGCCAAGCCTGAGACCACTTTGTCTATCTTTTTGCCTGGCATTTTCCGCCAGCACGTTTTTTCTTTCCACAGTCGCGCTGGTCGGCGCCTGTTGCTCTCTGAAAACTCGCGCCAGTCTTTGTTTAGCGCGGGTTGCAGGCATACAGTCGCGCCGCACTGCTCAAGTTTTTGAATAAACTTGTTTGCCAGTTTCTTAAAGTTGGATTTGTCTCTCTCTGTTTCTACACTTTCTGGGAGTCTGTTGGATTGATCATTGGCTGGTGGTTTTTCATCCTTCGGTTGTTTGCCATTTTCTACCGATTTTACATCTTGACCTTTGTGGTTTTTGTGTTATCGAACCTCCCGTTGGATTGATGATTTACATATCCGGTCTTTTTATTGATTGATTTCTATATTCTCCTGGTGGTTATATGAGTTTTTACACTTCATACTGCAAATATCTCGCTTTTAGCTCACTTGTTTTCCCTGATTTTGTGGTGACTTAGCTTACATAGTTACTTGAAAATCTTGACTTTTCTTTGCTTTGTTGGGTTGTTATTTTTGTTTCAAAACTGGCTATAGATTCTTTAGAAGCGATTATCTGATAGTGAATATCTCTTGAGACGCTTTAAGTGCATTATCATATTATTTTTAAAAAAGAAAAGAAAAAGATTTTTTTTGCTTTTCATCAATTAGGCATGTTATGTTAGTTTTTGCTTTTAAAAGAAGAAAAAGAGAAAAGATTTTTCCTTTCTTGTTGATTAGCTGCATTAGAAATTTTGTACATCGTTTTGTTTGCATGAACCTCTTAACTCTTCTGTAGCTAGATTTCATCCAAACAAAACGAATACAGTTCTTGCATGTAGTGGCATTTAGGACATTTCGAGAGATTACATTCGCTAAGGCCAGAAACTGAAAGTTAATTGAAGATCAACAATAAAATTGATTCAATGAACCTAACAATGCATTGGAATTTAATGCTCACATTCTAGAGGTCTAGGCTAGAGACGTGTTCCAGCGTCGTTAAGCCTGGTGGTTTATCGTTGAGTGGTTGGGTGATTCCTCCACGGTGAAACGATAGGTGCCAGTACGGACTGTGCTCCCACGTACCGTCGAGTATAAATTGGGAGACCCCTATAGGATTGCGACCTTTGATCCATAGGAAGCCGAGTCTGCCACACTACGAACCATAATGCACTGAACACAGCATTCGGGAAGATTGACTGCAGTACAGGAAGTCCTTGGTGATCTTCTAATCGCTAAGCTGTATAAGCAGTTTTACTGTTTGTTTGGCACACCCTCTTACCTAGATTTCCAGAGTAGTCAGCTTTTGATCCTTTTCAGACTGTCTAACAGAAAAGGTGTAAGTGAGCAGCTTGTCACTTCGTGCTCATTAAACAATCGAAGGAGACTAGAGTCAGCTTTTCGTCCTTTTCTCGACTCTTCAAAGATGAAAAAGTCAAGTCAAGTGTCTTAATAATTTATCTGGCAACGTTCACATTACCCATTTAGATATTGAGTGCGCTAGTTTGGCTAGGACTTCGTCTTTACATGGCAAATTTCCCAGGATTCATCAACCTAAGTCCCCCACCTGATGGGGATGTTGGTCGTTTCCCTTCTCCTGGAAATGTTGGTGC
>APFE030959685.1:124726-150771 GCA_000404065.3 Pinus taeda
GATATATTAATAATATATTAGTTTTAACATAAATAATATATTGATTTATACATTTGTAATGTTTTAGCATGTAAGCTATGGTTGTATATTATTGATATGGTCAACTAGTCAACATGGGAGTGAACTATATTGAACATAGTGGATGGCCATGGTTTATTATGGATTCCTATCGTTGACCATATCTAAAACATAGTCAAACCATCGTCAACTATAGTCAATCATATTCAATTGTGGTTAAACATAGTCGAAACATGGTCAAGTGATGGTTAATCATAAATAACCAATGGTGAAACGATGGTTACTCATAGTGAAACCACTACTACACAAGGGGGTTGTTTAAGACAATAAATAAAGACAAAATTAACATTTCATCTTAAATATTTAATGTATGGGAATTTTCATTGTTTTATAAAAATCAGTTGATAGATAAGGTAAGAGTGGGGTTTTTGAGATAGACATGGTGGGGACAAGTGTAGGTCAACCTATTTGGATGAAGTAGGTGAAGGATGCTTGGCTTATAAAAATCAATTGAAGTATAAGGCATAGAATGGGGTTTTCAAACAAACGTGGTGGGGATGAATGTAGGTCAGCTAGTTTGGTTGAAGTAGGCGAAGGACAATTGGTTTAAGGAGAAAGACCAAAAAGCAGACGTAGTTGAAGCTGGCTTCGAGGCCACATTTAAATATGTTAACACAAGAAGGGGAATATGCCAAACAAGGGAGGAGGCCAATTAACCCACAGGACTAGTCGACTTGGCTAAATGCACAATTTTTGGCATGAGAATTGGAGGTGGAGTTGTGGGTTCAAAAGCTTCATCCATCGCTGTCACCAAGGATATCGATGGGTAATGCGTTCCTCATGGTGGGCTCCACATCAAGGTTTGAATTAGGTGGCCACAAGCGGAGAAGAATAAAAATAAGTATCCCTCATAAAGGACCATAGAGATGGCACCTACACAATTACATATTGATCTAGGTGGCTCCAAAGACACTGAGAAATCAAAGAGGGCTCAAATATAAAATTCATTAGATTGAAGTAAAACGAGGACCATATCGTAGTTCTCATCCCCTTGATTCAAACAAAATAAACGACACTCAAATATGAGTTCATATTCTCAAGATATTTGGGTCAAATATTTGGTCAAACTAGGCCAAGTGGTAGTAACTAACAAGGCAACAATTTGGAATTTTTCGGCACACAGATTCTGACTGTTGGAATGTGTCACCTTTTTAATTTTTCGAGTAACCCTTAAAACCCATGAGGGAAATTTTTAACTATTATTGTATTAAAAAAACAATAAAAAATATTGGGGTGGTGGGCCGCCACACCTGCCAACCCCCAACAACATAACAACATATGTTTTAAATAATGTGGTAGGGGGGGCACCCCCAGTAGACCTGCCCAAACCCACTGGATAATTCATATGGCACCATTTTAAATGGGTTGGTCCCGTTTAAACTTGCTCTGGCCAGGAGGCCAACCCACCCAATCTCTCGGCCCAACATACAACGCCAACCATATAACAAAACAAACTACCAAAATTTAATGTACTATGCTCCAAAAACTTAAACCGTTCCAATAAACTATGCTAGGTTTGGATGAGCGGGTATCTGATCTGTGCACCTACTCTAACGAATTACTATGTTTTACCAATGGGCCAATGACTTGTTCATTGAATCATCTTCCCTCACAAATTATATTAAACTGAAAATTCATTCGCCCATGGGAGTGGAGTAGAGGTCGTGTGGAAGAGAGACTGTGGAAGTTAGAGGTAGAATTATGCCTAGGATAGGCATTTTTTCATGGAGAGAATATTCTAGGGGAATATTCCACAAAATATTCCATGCAGAATCTTGGACGAATCTAAAATATTCCTTGGAGGGTGATTTTTCATAGTGACATAATCATGCAAAGTTTATACTTAATCAAACTTGAATTTAGCTATGAACATGACGATGTGGTCCATTTCCTCATATGAGAAACAAAAATTTAGGCAGGCAACAAAGGGAATATTTGTAGAATCTTATGGAGTCTAAAAGATTCCCTTGCAGGCTTATTTTGAACGGAGGCAAAATGATGCTGACTTTATAGTCATTTTCTCAGAATTTCACAAGGAATAGAGTGGTGTGCTTAGAATTTTCATCTGAGAAGTGAATTTTCTGCCCATCTCCAAGAAAGAATCTTTGGTGGAGTTTTTGAGATTCCCGTGGGTCCAGATTTTGACATTGTGAGAAAGGGGTCAAGTTTACAATCGTTCGACATGATCTCACGCCAAAAATTCAAAGGTGATGTCTATTTCTGCAGTAGATATTTACAATTTCAAGCCATCTTCGAAAGTGGATGTATATGATGTAGTGATGCCATGTCTTTCTTTTGATTTGCTACAATGATGATTTTGTTGTTCAGATCCTTGTTATCATTCAGTTGAAGGATACTT
Source organism: Pinus taeda (assembly GCA_000404065.3). Lineage (NCBI taxonomy): Eukaryota > Viridiplantae > Streptophyta > Pinopsida > Pinales > Pinaceae > Pinus > Pinus taeda. The sequence goes on from APFE030959685.1 coordinate 127,164, forward strand.
GTATCCCACATCATGTGATAATATATTAGTCTGTCATGATGAAGGGGGCCCCATATGCGTGAGAGATCCTATAGGGAGAACATCTCATGGAGAGACATGCCACTCTAGTTGAGGGAATTTATCCTTGTAATGACAAAGAATATACCATGTACATCATCATCATTTTACAACATTTAATGAAGTGGCCTCCCCACTCTTGACACCAAGCTTGGAGACATAACCCACACTGAGTGAAATCCATTATCAATGTTTGTGTGTCCTTTGATTTGATCGTCGTTATTATGTTTCCTCTTCTTTAGAGTATGCACCTGTGGATTTTCATACTCTTTCATATGCAATTCTACTAACATAACAGAAGTAAAATATTTTGGTTAATTCCAGTAGCTGAAGAGATTCATATCAAGTTTGGTATCAGAGTGGTCTTCTCGTTGATGTGAATTGCCAGTGTGAATGAGTGAACGTGCAACTAGAAAGAAAATGGAGAATGATAGAGATCTCAATGAGGACCTCCTCAGGATGACACGCATAGACATAACACATGCAGATTATGAGGAGAAAATGGCAAGAGAAGAATAGGATAAAGAAAGAGAAGAGGATGGTGCTCCATCTCCATATTCAAGTGACTTTTCACCTTCTTTATCTTGTTCTCATAATTCGAAAGAGGATATCAATCAGAGCCTTGAAGCAGAGAATCCTAAATTGAGGAGACTTCTACAAGAAGAAGAAAAGAAGAAGCATAGATTGCAACTTTAGTTATGAGCCATGGAAGAGGTCTTTGAAACATTGAAGCACAACGAAGGCCTAGTGAAGCCATCATCACCTGCTTTAGAATCGATAGCAGAGGTAAACAATGTTGATCATTCTTTCATTTCATTTTCACATGTCGTTATTTCTGTTGGAAACATGGAGGTACCCATTTTAGGAACTGGCATGGAATCCTTACTAAGATGGGGTATAAAGGAGGAGGACTTGGTGTTAATGTCCAAGGAATGACTCAACCATTGGACGTTGTACATAGACCTTGATTTGTACATTTGGCATACACTGATGGAGAGTGCTCAAAGGTATCAAAAAATTCCAAGGAATTGTCGAAGCCATCGGGGAAAGGCTATGATTGGAACACATCACAATTCTCCCATGATAATGCACATTGCAAATGTCTAGCTAAGGTAAGCTCTCATCGTCAGGGTTGCACCAAAGACAGTAAGGAGGGGTATAAAAAGTCTTGGTATTGTAAATTTCATTTGGTTTAAAAGAGCGTTAATGATGAACATAAATCATGGCATAGAAAACTATCTATTTTTTGTGGTTTCCATAAGCATGTGGATGTAGAGTGCTGGAAGAGAATGGTAGCAAGAAAAAGGATGAGACATGAAAGGGCTTCTCCATATTATGGAGGAAGAAGGTTAAGAAGGTCTAGAGGAAGAATAATTTTTGTAGTCATTGCGACAGAGGTGGACATCAAAGAGCGACATGTTGGAGGCTCCATCCAGAGCAATGTCTCAAGGACAAGACACCCATGCAGGAACTAGTTTATTTTTCTTTCAACCAACGAATCAACTCCAGGATGATGACCCATTCACTTTAATGAGTTAGAGATGGTTTTAATATATATTATAACTTGTCATAGCTACATTTTTTAAATCATGTGTTGCAATATAAATGTAAAAGTGATGATGTGTTTTCCATCGCTTATTAAAGAAACAACGATGTTTTGGCCTTTTGTTGATAGTTTAGGTATTGATTCTATTATGGTGTAAAATTTACCAAAGAGTGTGTCTTATAAATTTTTGGCAAGTATGGGGATGCTTGGGTCATCATTGGTCATGCAATTGAACATGTAAGTTTGCAAATATTGTACTACAGGTTTGCAGAGGATGTAGGCGTCGGTTCATTACTTCTAGCTCTGAAGAACAAAGGTGGAGGAGGAGGAAGTGTGATCTGATAGGACACTTTTTGTGTAGACAATGTAACACAACAGTTGCAGATTATGTTCATGCTTTTTGAGGACCAAATATCCTCAACAGAGAGTAATGATCTTGGTGGCTCCATAGATGTATAGAAGTCATAGAGGGCTCAAAAATCAAAGTAACCGCATTGAAGTAAAACAAAGAACATATCTTAGTGCTTGTCATCTTAATTTCAATGAAACAAATGACACTCAAATTTTAGTTTGTATGATCAAGGTATTCACAGGTTTTAGTCAAACTAGGCCAAGTGGTAGTCACTAATGAAGCAACAATTTCAATTTTTTCAGAAATATATATATATATATATATATATTGGGGTGGCAGGCCGCCAACCCCACCACCCCACAATGACATAACAACATATGCTTCAAATAATGTGGTGAGCAGGACACCCTCAGCGGACCCGCCCAACCCACCAAACAATACATATGGCACTAGTTTAAATGGGTCGGCAGGGTTTGAATCTATGCTAGCCTGGAGGTCAACCCTCCCAATGTGGCCGCCCAGCATACGATGCCAACAAAATAACAAAACAAACTGCCAAATATTAATGCACTATATGCCAAAAACTATGCCATGTTTGGATGGCTGGGGATTTGACCCCTGACCCTACTCCAACCAATTACTATGTTTTACCAATTGGCCAACAGTGTGTTCATTGAATCATTCACCTCAAAAATTATATTAAATCGAAAATTCATTTGCCTAGGGGAGCGAAAAAGAGGCCAAGTGGAAGAGCGAATATTGAATCTGGAGGTGGAACTGTGCCCATTCCAGATAAATTTTCTGAGAGAATATTTTAGGGGTTCCATGTAGAATCTTGGAGGAATCTAAAAGATTCCCTAGAGGGTGATTTTTCACAGTGGAAAAATCATGCCAAGTTTATAATCAAACGAACCAAATTTTTGTAGGAAATGTGACGGTGTGGTCCGTTTCCTCATCTGAGTAGCAGAAATTCAGGAAACCATTAACAAGGAATATTTGTAGAATATTGTGGTATCTAAATGATTCCCTTGGAGGGTGATTTTTTATAGAGGAAAAATGATGTCAAATTTAGTCATATTTCTTAGAACGTCTCAAGGAGTGCAGTGGTATGCCCATAATTTTAATCTGATCAGCGAATTTTCTGCTCATATCTAGGAAGGAATATTTTGGGGGAATCTTCTAGATTCCCATGGGTCCATATTTTGACGATGCTAGAAAGGGGCCATGTTTACAATCGATAGACATGATTTTATGCCATGAATTCAACGGTGATGTCCATTTCTGCCGCAGATCTTTGCAATTTTAGGCCATCCCTGAAATTTCCAGTATATGATGTACTGATGTGATGTATTTCTTTTGATTTTCTGAGATGATGATTTTCTTGTTGAGATCCTTGTTACCATTATGTTGAAGGATACTTGTATACCACATCATGTGATAATTTATTATCTTATCATACTGAAGGAGGGCCCATATGAGTGAGAGCTCCTATAGGGAGGACTCCCATCCTCAAAAGGTCTCTCTAATATCACTTCCATCCTTCTGCTCCTTGTCTCTCTATACAACTGGAAAACTCACCAACAATGTGTCCTTAGCACGAGGCCTGCAACTCCAATTGATTTCCATCCTGGGCCATCACTGTAATCATGATTTTATGGTTTTTCCAATAAGCCTGCTACTATGATAATTTTATACATGAAGCCTGCAGCTACCAAGAGACTTCTTCTGAGAACAATGTAAACTTTGAAACAAGAACTCATACTGTTACCAGTTTTGTAGAGATAGCAAGAAAGTGACCCGATTTTGAAAAGTGGTGATGAGAACACACGTGTTTTTTAGAGCATAGTTTTTGGCACTATAAATTTTTTCATGTACATTGCGTTTTAGAATGGTAGTGTTTTTTATGCTGATTTAAAAAAGTGGTAATTCTACACCACACCCTTTTTAAAAGGCCTTTTTTTTATTTATTTTTTCTAATGTATGAAATGTAAATAATTATTTTGTAAAGTTAATAATTTTTGAAGTGGTCATTTTCTTCATATTTTTTTGTTTTTATTTTAATTTCAATTTTTTTTGTGAGTGAGTTTTTTTATTTTTGGCATTTTTAAATTAGAAGGTCGATATTTTGAAATTTTCGATATTCTACATATTTATACATCATTAATTAATTTTTCAATTCACATGAATATTGTTTCTAGAAAACAATATTTTTTAATAATGGACAAAAAAAAAAAAAAAAACATTTTTAACATAAATATAACTAAAAACTACACATTTTGATAATTTTTTTGCCAGAATGACATGCCAAAATCACAATTTTTAATACTAAAATTTAACTATAAAGGTTAAATAATAGTTTTTTTTTTTTATGAGTTTTATGTCAAAAAAATAATAATAATCACTTTTTTTTTTCAAAAAATAATGATTAACTTAAAAATTAATGCGAAAATCAGATATTACAAATATTGAACGCATAACAACCTTAGTTGAATGTTTATTCTTCTCATAAAATGTCAAAGTCAAAACATTACAAGTATAAGTACTTAATAGTTACAAAAAATAAGCTTGATTTCCAAGCATAACTTAAATTTAATCAATAATGTCACGTAATCCAAACTCTTCGTCCTATAGAGTGTCATCATTGTCTTCATCCACAATATTTTCTGCATCCTTTTGCTCATTTTCCTCTTCTAATGGATCTTTGATGTCTGTGAATCTCCCAATGTATGTCTTTCCAAACATTCCATGTAATGGTGGTTGGGGTTCCTTTGCCTTTTTTGCCATGGGTGATTCACTAAAGTCCCCTTTCTTCAACCCAATTTCTTGCGTTGCATCTGGAAGAAATTGAAGAGCATTAATTCTTTGTTGAATGAAATTGCACTGTATTGGATATTTTTCAATTGGAATGCAATTTCTTCCTTTTTGAAGGCCACATGCTAGTGTTGTACCTAATTATCAAGCACAAAAGAAAAAATGAAGTAAATTAGTACAATGATATATTAATTAAGAGATAACATATTGAAATTCAATTCCATATAATAAAATCTACCTGATCTAGAAAATAAATCCATAACCCAATCTTCTTCATTTGAACATACGTCTATAAGATAGTTAATCAATAGTTGTGGTTTTTTATAAATGTTAATTATCTCTCCTTTTGCTTATTTGTCTTCATATGTTAGTTTTCTCACAACAACATCATAAGTCAGTATTTGGCTATGACTCTTCCATCTACCCAATTAAAAATCATAGAGATATAGCTATCATCTTTTGCCCAACGATCAATATGAATGAACTCACAATCATTTATAAATTGTTGATCTTCACAATTAAGAAGATTTGATTTTTGCCTGTAACATGAAATAGTAAAAGTTCAACTGAATTGTATATAAATGAATTTTTCAACACTAATCAAATATAAATTTAAATGTCTTACCATGTAAGCTGCATCCTTGAATTTGTTTTCCCCCTGAAGCTTGACAATATCATTGCCAATTGTGTGTCTGAATGAAATGTCACAAATCTCCATAATGGTGATGACGTGACTTCTACAAATCACGCAACCACTTTTCGAAGAGCTTGATAAGTATAAGGGTCACTATCATAGTCAATGTTTGGAATATTGAAACCATGGGGAATATCTGCAATAACTAGGGCATAATCCCTTTTAAGTATGAGTTTAGCAATGTCTTCATAATCGCCTTGTATTACTTGATATTGAATAATGTCTAGCCCATTCCAAATGAAATGAGTAAGAGTTGGATCAAGTTTAACATTCTTAATACGTTGCTTCCTCAATCTTTTGATCTTTATTTTTTCAATAAAGGTTCTGAAACTATCTAGTGCTCCATTATCATCCTTCTTCATATTTTATAAAATAAACAAATATATGTGTAAGTTATAAATTAAAAATAGTACACAGATGAATAAAAATGAATGTATAAATCAAGATACCTTTTTAAATGCAATATAAAAAGTTTTTAATGTTGATACAGAACTTGAATCTAGATAGTTGTGTACAATATCATCCCAACTATCTTCATTCAACAATTTAACCATTTGCTTTTGAATTTTCATGTAAACTTTGTGACTGCAGAGATAAAGTAACAAAAAGTTAATATAATGATATGTATAACAAATACTGCCAAGAAAAACATGTTTTATTTAAAAGAAAATTATAATATAGAAATAAATAAAAATAATTCAACAAATTTACTTTTGAAATTCCTCAGACATCTCCTCCAATGATAATTTCCCTGACCTCAGACGAGATAATATTGTTTTGACAATTTTTTCATCTTTCACTCCTTGCATTGCTCTCCAACGTGTGATAGTCATATCTTCCGGAAGTTGCTTCATTTCAAGAGTTGATTTACTACTACTACATATCAATGGCTTATACTTTTTGACCTTTTGGTTTTTAATGCCAATGTTTTCCCAGATGCTAAAAATCTCATCAATCAACTTCCAAACATCTCCAGTTCTAAATGCCAATTGGAAAATGTTATCAACACCTATGAATAAATCACTAATTTTGTTGTCTTTTCCACCTTTTGAATTGGTTTTCTCTTCAATTTGATAGCCTATTTCCATACAACATTCCTTTCAGAAATCTACAATAACATTTATCCTATCCCCACCACATTTTTCTTGAAATTCATTATGAATAAATCTAACCCTTTGGATGAAAGTCATAGACATCCTATATTCATTATCTGAATTATGATCCCATGCCACTAACTTTTCTTTTGTATCTGATAAACCAACATAAATGATACATTTCATTGTTTCAAAACATGGGTTATTAGGATATTCCTCCATCAATTGTCTTTGAGCTTCTACAGAATGGTTCCCCCCAAGCACATAATAATAATATTCAAAACATTTTGACTTATCAAATGCTTTTTTCTTGAGAACTTGAAGTGGATCAACAAGAAGCACATAACTAACCACATGAGCATATGGATTGTACCTCATCAATCTCTTCAAGTTGTGAACATGCAGATGATGTGGCTTTTTGACTTGATATTGACATTGCCCTTCACTTGCCTTATAGGTTTGTCTGACATTAAGCTGAAATGTACGACCACCATCAATTAAGTTTCTCATTGTCAAATTCTGTCGAATGACATTTTGTTTTGTTTTGATAATGCCATCCTCTAAATCAGCTCCTGGGTAATGATTTCCTTGCTTTCTTTTAAAGTTTCACTAGGTTCTTGACTGCTGGTAATGACTACTTCAAATCTTCAACTTTACTTTTTTTTTTCATCATAACATTCTCAACAAATTTATTCTTGGGCATTGTTACTTTTGATCTTTTATGGCTCTTCTCAGTTCCACTATCATCTTCAGTAATGGAAACATATGCTTCACTGTCAGTTTCAACTTCATCATCCTCAAAAGTAACGTGTCTACCCTTGCTGGATTTATCCACTAGAGGCCTTTTTTTCTGATCCTTTGAATGTAGTTTTGTAGTATCATCAATTACTACATTTTGATTGTTCTCCATATCTTCTTCTGACACTCAGTAAAAACTGCTAACAACTTTCATGATATCATGCTCTATGAAATGAATGCCTCCCAACCCAATTGAACAACTTTCAACAAAATTCTGCCAAACAAAATGTCATATGTTAATAAAAACAAATTTAAAAAAATATAGCAAGACACTTTCAAGAATGAAAAATACAAATACAAATATAAATAATAATACTTATGATGTTTTGTTTCATCTCATTTATGATTTATTTACACAACTTTGTAGATACCTCTCTTGTGTCATACAATGAATATGATAGTCGGTATTTAATCATTTCATATGACTTGGGAGCTTTTGTAAGTATGTAAACAACTTCAGTGTCTGGTACTGAACACATATCTATGACTCTTCCCATCACCTCATAAATTCCATTATCATTCGGTATATCATATATATAGATATATATTCACATTTTGGCTTTCCTCTTCTTTCACATACCAGATTCTTGATGGAAAATTTCACCTCTTTTGAATTCTTCCCAGTATGAGATCATCTTCTTATCATTTGAGGCACTTGAAAGATTTGTAGCCATGAGCTCAAGTGGAGTTCGTTCACCAATGTTTTTTGAAGATGCACCTTTAAGAGTCTTTGGTCAAGAAAGATTCACAGAAATATTCTTTGATGCCATTTTCCTGAAAAATAGAAACACATACATCAGTAAATAATGAAAACATATTAACTTAAATTAACAATGAAAATATATCATAAATTTTTAATTTGTATAATCAGATAATTGAAATTAAAAAAATATTAACACTAAGAAAATTTCCCATGGGTGGTGCGGGGGGAGGCTGTGGCAACAACTTCTACAATTTCTCCCCACATTAATCTCCTTCTCTCTCTTCAATCTACCCCTCAAGGAGGAGGTTGAGGGGTAGATTGAAGATGGAGAAGGAGATCAATGGGGTGAGAAATGGTAGGAGTTGTTTCCACAGCCTCCCCCAGCGCTACCTTGGTGGCCTGCTTGCCCACGTGAAGGCTGCCAAGGTGGTACAGGGGGTTGCCATAGACTTCCCCCTGTGCCACCCAGGCGGCCTGCCAAGTGGGGTGGCATAAGGGGGGTTGCGGCAACAACTTCTACCATTTCTCCTGATATTGATCTCCTTCCCCGTCTTTAATTTACCCCTCAGCATCCCCCTTGAGGGGGAGATTGAAGACAGAGAAGGAGATTAATATCAGGAGAAATGGTAGAATCCCCTCGACACCACCCCGCCTGTCCGCGGAGTGGCGGGTGATTCCAAGAATCGCCCAACCCTCGGGGGTGGACGAGTGGGCCACCATGGTGGCACAGGGTGCGGTTGCTTCCTTGCATGCGATTCTCGAAATCTCCTAGCCACCCCAGGTGGGCGAGTGGGTGGGCGCTGGGCGGGTGAGTGGGAGGGCGGCTTGGAAACCCTATGGGTGGGTACCGGCCACCTTCGGCGGGGGAGCCCGGGTGGTGGGCCGCTGGTGGGGCTAGTGGGTCACCAGGCAGGTGCAGCAGGTGAGTGACCTTAGGGGGTGGTGCCCGGGTGGGTAGGCAGGTGTGTAGGGTGGGTTGGGGCCGCGTTGGGTGGGTGGGTGGTGCTGCCCAGCGGGCCGAGCAGGCAGGTTTGGTGCTAGGTAGGTGTTGGGTGGGGCGGGTAGGCTAGTGGGGTGGGTTGGGCGGAGCGGGCGAAGCGGTCGAGTGGGTGGGGCATCGGAGTGGATTGGGTGGGCAACACGATGCGGTGCGGCGTCAGGGGTGGGGGGGTGTCGGGTGGGTGGGCCGGGCCGCGCGAACTGTGGGTTGGCCAGGCATGGGCTGGTGGAGTGGGTGGCGGGGGTGCCAGGCGGGCGAGCCGCTAGGGTGGCACTGGGTGGGACTATGGCACCCACCCGCCTACTAATCGGCTGCAATGTTTGGGGCGAAAGCGCCCACTTGGTGCCACCCCGGTGGCCCGCCCACCCAGCCGGAGGGGATGGGCGATTCTGGGAATTGCCTAGCCCCTGTGGTCAGGCAGGTGGGATGCTGGGGTGGCACGGGGTGGGGCTGCAGTGCCCACCCAACCATGGGGTTTGGGCAATTTCGGCACCACCCCAGTGGCCCACCCGGCTGTGGGGGTTGGGCAATTATGAGAATCACCCAACCCCCGCGGCCGGGTTGGTAGGCCGTCGAGGCGACACGGGGTGAGGCTGTGGCGCCTACCCAATGCCACCCTAGCAGCTTGGCCACTCAGCCGTAGGGTTGGGCGATTCTCGGAATCATGCAACTTAGCAGCTAGGCAGGCAGGCCACCAGGGTGGCTCTGGGTGGGCTTGCCCACCTACCCACCAACCCACCCAATAACCTGCCTGGTGCCCATCCGCCCACCCGACACCCATCCGCCCACCCGATGCCCACCCGCCGCCCGCCTACGCCCACCCGCAGGTTGCCCACCTGCCCGCGCGCCCACCCACCTGCTCAGCGCCCACTCGCTCTCGCCCAGCTGCCCTCCCATGGGTTGCCCACTCGCCCGCCTGCCCCCACCCAACCCACTGCCCACACGACACCCACCCACCTGCCTACCCACCCATGCACCCGGTGCCACACCCTCCCGCTCGCCAGCCCAACGCCGACCTGTAGGGTTGCCCGCCCGCTCGCTCGGTGCCCACAAATCTAACAATAACTTGTAGGATAAAATAATGATGGGAAATATATCTAACAAACTTTTTGGAGGGAAATATTTTTGTGAAAATTTTTGGAGGGAAAATTTCATTCTCTAAGCTATATAATATCTTTAGGAGACTCTCCACTTGTATCATTCAACATCTTCTATTTTAAAGGGATGGATTGTCTTGATAATGAAGTTTCGATTTATACAACATCAACATTTTCATCACGTAACAACTTTATTCATATTGATGAATATAGCGGAAGTTATTCCACTATGAATAGAAAGTCGATTCTTCCACTTAGTCATGATCCTAAGGACTATGAAAGCAGCAGTGGTGATGAGCTTGATGATAAATTTCAAAAGAATGGAGTGTCACGGTGTCCACTTATTCATAATTCTATGGACTATGAGAGCAATAGAAATGAAGAGCATGATGGTGAAGTTCAAAAGAATGAAGTGTCACGGTGTCCACTTAGTCCTAATTCTGAGGACTATGAGAGCAGTGGTGTTGAAGAGCGTGATGAAGAATTTCAAAAGAATGGAGTGTCACGTTGTCCACTTGGTCCTAATTCTAAGGACTATGAGAGTAGCAGTGATGAAGAGCGTGATAATGAATTTCAAAAGAATGGAGTGTCAAAGTGTTCACTTAGTCCTAATTCTAAGGACTATGAAAGCAGTAGTGATGAAGAGCATGATGATGAATTTCAAATGTATGGAGTGTCACGGTGTCCAGTTAGTCCTAATTCTAAGGACTATGAGAGCAGCAGTGATGAAGAGCGGGATGATGAATTTCAAAATATTGGAGTGTCACGGTGTCCACTTAGTCCTAATTCTAAGGACTATGAGAGCAATAGTGATGAAGAGTGTGATGATGAATTTCGAAAGAATGGAGTGTCACAGTGTCCTCTTAGTCCTAATTCTAAGGACTATGAGAGCAGCAATGATGAGGGACAGGATGATGCACTTAGTCCTAATTCTAATGAGTATAAAGGTAGCAATGACAAAGGACATGATGTAGCATCTTCAATAAGTAAATAGTCACATTTTCGACGTAGTCCTAATTCTATGGACTATGACAGCAACACTGACAATGCACATGAGGAAGAATATCCATTAAACATCGAGTCAAATTTTCCACTAAGTCCAAATTCTAAGGAGTATGACAGTAGCACTGAAGAAGGGGAAGATGAAGAATATCCTCCAAGTTAGTATTGGAGAAGCACAACTGATCATAGTGTGGATAAGATTCCTCTTAATGATGATGAAAATCCTTATACAAATGATGATCCAGTGATGGAGATTTTGCCAAGAAATATTGTATCGAGGAGTAGGAGAAAACCTTTTTGTATCAATGCAAGATGTTCTAGTTATACAAGGGGTAGAGCAGAATATCTGATGAGAAGAAGTTCTATCAGTGCTCTCATTTCAAGTGAATGTTGCCAAAAAGATTGCTTGAAACATATGGATTTCAAATTTGCATTAGAGAGCAGGAAGAGATATTTGTCAATGAATGAAAGCATGCAAAATTCATATTTAGTTGGGTGCATGTAATCTACATTGTCAAGTTATGATTATCATATTAAGACTTTATTTATCTATAGAAAAGCTTTCAAAATGTTTCATTCAATTGGGAATTCTCGTCTCTCAAGAATTCAAGAAAATTTGGAAAAGGATCCCACATTTTATTCAGAAGTATGTCATAAAAGATAGTTTGGGCCATTATCAAATACTGCAATGTCATGGATGAAAGATTTCTTTTCAAAGCATGGAGAGTGTATGAAAAATAGAGAGACAATACATATTCCAGATAATTTTTCAGGACGAGAAATCTACAACTTATACAAAGAATATGCAGAAGGTGCTGAGGGACATGGCTGGTTTATTACATATCAATATTTTGTGAAGGTAAGGAAGAAAGAATTCAACAATGTTCGTATTCCTAAGAAGACAAGGATGGGGATTTGCAGTACATGTGCTTTTCTTAAATCAAAAAGGGACAAATGTGAAGGGTCAGAAAGAGGTAAGCATTCATAACTTTAAATTTTAAAATTGTATAATCATCAACTATGAAAACATATTTCTTAATGGCTTTCTTTTATGTTGTGTAGATTCAATTGTCAAAGAACCTCAGGAGCATCACGAAAAACAACAAAACAAAAGGAAAAAGTTGTACAAGCATCGAAATAAGTGTTATGGTAATCCCAATAAATATTTTGGTTTTATAATTGATGGTATGGACTAAAAGAAAACACTTTTAACACATTTTGTTCGCACACTCAAAAATTTACAAGAGGAATTTTTTATTTAGTATCACCTGGTCGATTGTATGGTCTTCAATGGGAAAATGTTGCCAAAGCTGTACTTCACAGCTCTAAATATTTATAATGATGCAAATCTGACCATAACCATAATTCATGATGTGCTTTCTCATTGCTCTAGTAATCTTCCTAAAGTTTTGTATCTACAATTGGAGAACACTTGCTGTGAAAGCAAAAATTAGGTTGTTTTTGGATATCTAAACATGCTTGTTGAATTGAGAATTTTTCAAAAGGTAAAGGTTGGTTTCCTCCTTATTGGGCACACTCATGACCATATTGATCAGATGTTCAGTCGTTTTTCAGTCACATTGAGGAGGAAGTTGGGATCTTGCCATCATTAATTGAATGTATTAAGAAATCATACATGCCAGAGCCTACTTTTGATGTGTTGGAAGAAACTGCTGACATGCGAAGGTTTATTCTGGGATCATATGGTGAGGGGAAATGCATTGAACAAATTAATGACATTAGCTTCCAACATCAATTTCATATCAAAAAAATTGATGGGAAAACACTAATATGGGGCAAGAAGCATTCAACTACTGTAGAATGGGCACCATCATCAGGTTTTCAATTTTTGAAGTTCATTCCAGATCATCCAATATTTGCATCAAAAATATTGTTATTACAATCAATTGGTGAAGTTCATAATGCACACAGACAAAATAGAGATATACATTATTCTGATTGCCTAGAATAAATTAAAAAATATATTAGATATACATATGAGTACTTTGACATTGCTGATTCAGTTTGGTGGGAGTCATTTTTCAATAATCAAAGTGATATCATTTCAACAACAACAAATGAAGATATACCTTTGAAAAGTCCATTTATTTGGCCACAAAATGTGTCGAATGAACATGAGGAAATAAACATTGTTGAACAACAACAATCTCAAGGTATTATTAGTTCTTCACAAGCAGAGGAAAGAGAGATGTATATTGGTTCTAAAAGATCTCATGCACAACGTGAAGCCATGGAAGACCTTTACAGGGGTTCATTACAGGATATTAAGGAGGGTTGCATGATCGTAGTGCTAGGAGATGGAGATCCCAATGGCTATCCATTCTGGGTTGCTAAAGTTATAAAGGTCTTTACAGAAAATGAGGATGTTACAAGTGTTGAAGTACATTGGTATGCCACGAATACACACCCATTCAATGGTGTGTATAAGCCAGAGATTGTATTTGTCAAAAAAATAGCAAAAAGAGAAAAATAAAGGGTACAAATATAAATCGCCGCTGCACAGACATATTAAAATTGGAGGATGTTGACATACTTATTTATGATTTCAATTTAACAAAGAGAGGAACTCTTTGCTTCAAGATAATAGAGATTTTGGAAAGGTTGTTATGAGAAGGAACAATGTTGAGATGGGAGTTTGCTAAAACCAGTCATAGATCTAGAAGAATTTTGAAACCTGAAATGGTGGGCATGCACGTGGACTTAGATGGGGCAATAGTTGATGAAAGAGAAGAATATGGAACATCTTCGTTGACATCCATTCACTCATTTGAAGATGTGAATTCTGATGGTGTGCAAGAAAATATGAGTGATTTTGAATAATTGTTTAAGACAATTTATATAACTGATGTATGCATCGTATCTTGAAATAAAATTTTAATTTCTATATGGTGTTAAATGAGAAGTTATGAGGCATTTTTATGTTGTTGGATTATATGTCTTAATTATGATAATTTTTATTGTTTAAAATATCTGCAATGCAAAATTAGATTAGAGATATGATGTATGTTTTATTCAATATACAAATAATAACTTTTGAATTCATTTAGTGATGTACTTTATTCATAATGTCATGGTTTTTTAATTTTATAGTTGAAAAAATTTCAATTTCTTTTGCATCTAGCATGTTATGGTTGAGAATATGTTGAATTTATACTTAGGAAAGAAAAATGATATTCTACCAAAAATAATAGTGTGTTTTTTTCCTCATAAACAACTTTGTTTGGCATATAAAAATTTGGTTTTACTAGCATTTTTTAAAATTTTTGAAGATAGACCCTAAAAAAGAACGATCATTCCAATATCATCACTTTTTCATTTTCAAGTTGTATTTTGCACGAAAATTTCATTTTCACTGCCATTTTTAAAACATGTTCAAAATTGACCCTAAAAAAAAACCATCGTTCCAGTATACACAATTTTCATTTTTAGCACTGTTTTTGATGTTTTTTTTCGGAGTTTTTTGGCTAGAGTTCCTATTTTGAGTTTATAGTTCCTGTTTCAAAGTTTACATTGTTTGAGCCATCACTACCAGCATTTGCTGCAACAAGAAACCAAGATTGTATGGTTTAAATCAATGCAAACACTCCTTCCAACTGTTAGGCAAGCCAACTACCCAACACAAATCCTCAGCCTGACTATTGACATCAATGGAAACACACCTACAAATGCCTTCTCAAGTCCAGTGGTCATGCACACAATGCTAACTATCCAACAATCCCCCCCTTTTGCATTGATGGCAACACACCATCCTTTTCTCCAAGTGATGGTAAAACCTCAAGCTACTTCCACACATCTCATGGAATGAGACACAAATAGCCTTCTTTCCATCATAACTTATTCACAAATTTTCTCCCCCTTTGACATTAATGGAAAGGGGATACAAGCTTCCTTTCTCTCCCCATGTTCTCACTGAATGTGAGGACCAAAGTTTAGCTGTCGAGATGTGAATTCTTCCTTGTAGACCTCTCTACCAGGACTGTCGTTGTTGCTGCTCCATAAACTAGTAAAATGTGATATTCTCCACTTGAACATATACTTCCTCTGATTTTTCCTTCAAGTTTTTGACACCTTACGGCTGTTGGTTGAGTGCTCTATCCACAAACACATTGCTTGTATAAAAAAGATTGATACCCATTATACTACTCATGGTATTGCCATTGCTATAAATACCAATTTATAATGATGCATTTTGGCTTGCCCTTCTTCATTGTTGTTTTTGCTTCCAAGACTGCTCTCATTCTTGAGCATCTCCACTTCTCCCCTTAAGATCATTCTCATATATAGGTACTACTCCATAGCTCATCCCAATTGCATCAACAAAAATGATACAAATGGAACATTATACTACGGAAACTATGTTATTTCTTTTATTAAAAAGAAATGTATGTTTGCACACATGGTTACTCAATATCATCCCATCACAACCAATTGACAAAGATACACCAATTGAGGGTTAAGGGACATGAAACATCATATACCAATTTTGTTTTATGAACACAAGACTGTTATAAATTATAAAGTTAGAACTTAAATGAAATAAGAGTGTTTCATCAAAGATGCAAAAGTTTCTCTTTTCTTAGTAATCTTCCATTCTGAGGTTGCCCATTATCTCTTGCTACTACTTTGTCAAAGAATCCCCTCCTAAGCCAATGCTCCTTGATCTCTTGCAAAGATTCCTTGCCTTTGTGTGGGGACTAATCCCGTGGACCTGAAAAGACTTTGAGCTTCCTATCATTCTACACTTCCACTGCAACCCATCTTCTTCATAGAACAAAAGTTATCGTTGTCTCCTCCTCATGTTGGATGCACTCCACCTTGATCAATTAGATGCACCATTTTGTTAATCCTCCATGGCCTCCTACATCTGACTTACTCAGCCTCCCTTGAGGCCCTTCTCTTCCTTCATTAAAGAGAAACAAAGGATCTACTTCCCCTAAGCACATCATCCTCCTTCTTCCTCTAGACATTTAAAGGTTGAGTTCAGCAAGAAAAGTTCCCTTCTTCCTTATTCTTTACCCTTATTTGTGTCTTCTCTCAACTACACTTAGGTAGAGGAATTTTTTCATTCAACTCCTATTTCTTCACTCAAATCCACTCAGAGCATCTCTTCCTTTCAGAAGGGTTTGCTACAAGAGTAGGAGGATTACTCTTTTGAATTATTCCTCCTCTATGAACCTTTCTCTATTGACACAGGGCGTTGAAGACATATGAGTATGTTTCTATTCTATTGTTTCTAGCTGTATTCAAATTTTGAGCTACTGCATTCGCATGCATATGCTGAGAAGCATTCCATCTCTTCTCACTTTTGTGGTCAACTCTCTTGTGCCCAAGATTGCCACAATCATAGCATTAGATTTGACTTAAGAATGGGGTAGAGGAGTTACCCTTTTTGACATATCTTTTGTCAAAACTCCTCTCAAGCCTAGCTTTCTTACTTCTAGCCTTATTGTGCAATCTTGGGTTGTTGCTACCCAGCACATCTTGTTTCCTTGCATGTGATTTAGAATCTATGGATTTATGTCCAAACTTATTGCAAGAAAAACAATATCTGTGAAAATACTTTTGTTGACAGAGATTACCTTTTCTTTGTAGGCTTTGTTCTTGAGGAGGAGGGGTCCTCCACTGGCTCTTCTTATGCATTCGATGACAATAATCATTGCTATCATGCACTCTCCCTTGCAGCTACTTTTCCTTCTTCTATTGCACTTGTTGCTATTGCTTCCTGGGATTCTACTGCACCACTGGTTGTTGCCTCTTAGCCTTTTGCTTCACTAGAGACTACTTCTCTTTAGCCTTCTTCTACTACATTTTCTTCTCTTGTTGTCATTGCTTTCCTTGCTGCCACTATTGTCCAACAAACTTTCTTTTGTTGTTGTTGGAACCTTCGAGCTTCTGATAATGAGAAAACTCTTTATTTTACTTCTCTAATTCATGTCTCAATGAAACTACCTCAGCTTGTGGTCTCTCGTAGCAAGCCTCCTTTATATTCAGCTAATGGGTTAACATACCAGTCCTACTGCTAGCCTCCTCTTGATGAAAAATTTAATTCAAATATTGTTTTCCTCAACTACTCATTCTTTAGCCCATAAACCTCCAGTTGCTCCTCTTGCCTCAAAATTTCCTCTGATATGTTCTTGATCTTCTTTAGAGCCAAGGACAACCTATTTCTAGAAAAGATCCTTTCATGTGGATCCTTTTCTTCACCTCCATAGGCATTAGCTTCTAAGAAGCATGGTCTCTCTTCTGAGGCTTCTTCCTCATCAGCATAAATATTATGAGAAACAACATTACCTTGTTCTGGTTTATTTTCAGAGAAAGAGGAATCCTTAGACTCTACTTGTCCCTCATGGCGATCTCCACCATACAGACATTGCAGTTCGTTCAACACTTCCTTTGCTTACTCACAATTCCTTACTTCATCAACATCTCACTTAGATAACCCTCCAAGGATGACCTCCTTGGGTTTCTTGTTGTTTTCTCCATTCAAAAGAGAGAGCCATATATCACCATCCAAGGAAATCATGTAGGTTTCCATTCTAACCTCCCAGATTTCATACCAGAGATCATGGCATGATCTATCTAAGAATGGAACTTCTTCTGCTGCTAGCCAAACTCCATTAGCCATTGTTTCCCTTTGCTCTCCCTTCTAGTAGTGAAGTTATTTCTAAAGGAACTTGGCTTTGATACCAATTATTGGAAACAATGATAATATTGAGAGGGGGGTGAATTAGTATTAAGGCTAATTTTTAATTCTTTATGCCAGTTTACTTTTCTTATTTAAACTTGGCATACAACCATATAACCAGCAAAAGTATATAATATGGAAGCAACATTAACTCAACACATAAGCAGACAAACCATAAGAATCATACACATAGACACAAGGTTTTTCACTCTATTACATCAATCTGATTGTGAGCACCCACTCACAGGAAGCACCAACTCCCTTTGATTTGTTTTTTAGCACAGACTAGCAGGAAGCACCAACTCCCTCTATTTGGAGACAACTGCCAAACTTACCAGAAGCACCATATGAGGCACCGACCTCATGGATTTGTCACAAGTACAAAATTGCAGCCCCTTGGATTTATGAAAGCACCGACTTGCAGGAGGCACCAACCCCCCAGCCTTCCCAAGATCCACTAGAGATGGAAGCATCGACTTCCTATACATAGGCACCAACCCACATTCAAATAGGAACTGAATGTCCTCTCTAATTTGGTAACAACTCTTCCTGATAACAACTTTAAAATCTTCTCACTCTACTACACTTTGCATCTCTCTACACCTCCCTTCAGCAACCATGTGTTCTACTCAACAATAATCACTCTCAACTCTCTACTCTCTGTTGTCAATAGCAGTCACTCTATTCTCTGCCTCTTACTTTCCGCAACACAGGCTTGGCTCTCAACCTTGCTTCACACAACATAGGCTTAACTTTCAAACTTTTCTCATAGCATATCCTAGGCACCTTCAACCTTCCACACAACACACATGCACTTCACCCTTAAACACAAAAAACATGCACTTCAGCCTCAACTCACAGCATACAGACACTTTCAGCCTTACACATACAGCATAGGAAACTATCGGCCTTTTCACACAGAGCATACAGGAACTGTAGCCTCACACACAGTGTTGCTCGAAGGATCTCTTTTCTTCTACATAGGCACCATCATCCTTTTCACACAGAGTTGGTTCTCACTTAGCCATTCACAACAGTGCACACACACTGAGCTCTTTCCTCTTTGCTCTCACTCACAACTATGTTGCATTCCCCGAAATTGCTCATTAGAGCTCTTGGGTTTTGTTCCTCTATTTACTCCCCAATCAATGATGTCACATTGTTCTCATTCAACACTATGCATTGTACCTCTTCATGACCCCACACTCTGTTGTCTGCAGCATTCTTGGTCTTTTTCACTGAATTCATTCAGAAAGGGCAACTAACTAATAGTTTCCTCCATACTGAGATTTAATTATGAGTCCACTACATACTCGAATAATAGTATCCATGCCTCTTCATGCCTTACAAAGCTTATCACTACTCCAGTATGGAACCTCTCTACTTAGGGATGGTCTTTCTATGGACCATTTTCCTTGTTTCCTTGTTCTTAAATATGTATGACACTTGAATTTCATCCTATGACTAAACCTTTGTTTTGCATTCACTCCTATTAGTTGAATTTCATCCTATGACTACACATTTGTTTTGCATTCACTCCTACAACTACTGATTGATACACCATCAATACACCTTTGTACTCTTGTATTATCGAAGGATTTACACTACAGAGCACCATCAAAGAATTTCCTCTATCGGAACTTTATTCACAAATAGGCGTGTGAAAACAACGAATTCCGGTCATTCTTGACCCTTTTCATTCTAATCCATTTTTTGAATTTCCCTTCATAGGACTGAGGGCAGTGACTGGGTGCTAAGTTCTTAGGCGCTAACTCTTTCAATGATGTAAAGGGATCCTTTTTCATTTGTTAAGGCTCTATGCCTTTGATCATGTGTTTACTTCATAAGCAGTGCTAAACACTATCAGAGCCCCCTTATCAACGTTTTTCACTTGTTGCACATATGCCAACAACCATACATCATCGATCGTTAATCTCCAAATTCCAAGCTCCCTGCTGCTCAGCCCTTGTTGCACATTTCTCACCACAAGGCCAAATATTATGACCTAAGGCTTAGCCTTAAGGTGATAAGGCCTAGAGACTCCTATTTTAGGGCCTTTTTACCTTTATAAAGCACCACACCGTTAGTTTCTTTAAGCCTTCGTGACCACTTTCTATCTTGCATCTCGACAAAATTTCATTGTGGAACATGAGCCAACCATTGCAAACCTCTGATCGTTGATTGTCGATAGACCTATTCAGCCCTAGCCCTTGGTTCCATAACACATCACGACCACATGCTAGTTCCCATGTTAGAGCCCTCTAATTGATGATTTTCAAATGCGTCCAATGTGCCAACCATCGCAAACTTCCAATTGCTGATTGCCTATGTGACATTATCATTTGGCATGTGGCGTCCTCTAACCAGTGAGATGTACCACTCAAATATGCCCCATTATACAATACATAAATAGTGAAACATGCCTGCCACATGTCCCTCTATACTATGATGTCATTCTCACATAAGAGGCCACGTGTCCCTTAGTAGAACTAATCATATCTTGCCACTTTTCCTCATTAGAGCTCCTCTGATGATGCCGGTTGTCCCTATTGGAGCCAATCATATCATGCCATGTATCCTCATTGGAGCCCATCAATAGTTGCAATGCGTCCTTATCATACCCAATCAGATCCCTCCATGTGTTACCATGGAGGAGTGAGAAAGAGGCCTGCCAACCTTTTGTTTTGCAATGAATTCCTTTGTATTTTCATTTTTGGCTCTCCAGACGATTTAACACTAGAGGCTCAAATTTCGACCCTTTTTTGTTTGTTGCACTGATGCCAACCACTAAGGATCACTAATTGCAATTTGTTGGGACCTCCGATATGTGATTCGTCAGGACCTTTAATTCACCAAGGGTTACGATATGCGGGATCTCTAATCGCTAATCAACAAATTTTGTTTGTTGTGTGATGCACCTTAGAACCTATGATTGCCGATTGTTGGGACCTATGGATCCCTGGACCTATGATTGTTGCCATTTCTAATTGTTGATCTGTGATTTTCACTCATAGTGCTATGCACCTGGATCCTTCGATTGCCGATTGTTAGGATGGCAGACTTTTGATGCTTTGATATGTGATATTCCTACCTGCTTAAGGCTTTAAACCCCTGAACTTTAGAAGGTCATAACTTTTGAACCATAAGTCCATTTCTAGACTTCTACATATTGTTGGAAATCTGTTCCCAAGTACTTTCCAAAGGAGGGGGTCTGGTTAGGCATTGAGCCCATATTCTACCTAAAAAGGTGGCTCCAATCTCACTGCCACCCTTGTGCTCCTTGGCTCTTTAGACAACTAAGAAACTCACCAACAATGTGTCCTTAGGATGAGGCTCACATCCCCATGGAATTTCATCCTCGGTCATCACTGTAGTCATCATTTGATGGTTTTTCCAATAAGCCTACTACTATGATGATTTTCTACATGAAGCATGCAACAAGCAACCAAGCTTCTTTGGTTTGCATCAATGGCAACACTTCTTCCAACTATTACAAAATCCAACTACCTAACACAACTCCTTAGCCCGACTTTTGACATGAAGGCCAACACACTTGTATATGCCTTCTCAATGCCATTGGCCATGCAAACAATGCCAATTGTCCAACAATATTGTTCTAGATGCCAATTATTTATGACTTGTCCTAGTAACATCTAGCATATACAATCATCCAACTATGGTGCTTCCAATAATAACATTGTAGCAACCTTGAATGTATTTAACAACAGACTATCATTTAAAAAATCCCACCTTCAAATATTGGTCAACAATAGTAGAAACAGAAATTAAATTCTTTTTGATACCAAGAACATACATCACTTTATGGATATGTCTCTTTCATCCATTAGGAAAATTCACACCTATTACTCTATAACCTACAACTTTAAGTGATCTGTTTTCTCCTAGATAAACATATGTTCCATCAATATTCTTATAATATGCATCAAAAAAATCCTTATTACAAGCCATATGGAGCGATGCACTAGAATCAATGAACTAAGAATTCACATTATCAGTCTCTGTAGGAAATGCAACATTAGAAATAAAAGGTCTAATATTTTTAAATCCACCACTTATTGAAGTTACTTTGTCCACAAAATTTCCATTATTATTTATGTTTCTTTGTTTAGACTCATTATATTTTTGTTTGCACCAATCTTTAGAGTGATGCCCAAGTTTGTCACAATAATAGAAATCGTTATTTCTCTTATCATGAGTTGGAAATTTTGATTGTGCCATACCTCTCTGTTTCTCTTAAACCATGTCTCCCTTTTTTTTCCCATGGCTTACCTCTATATGGTTGTTTACCCTTTTATGCCAACACCAAATTTAAACAATTAGAGCCGAAATTAAAACTCTTCATCCTCTCTTCCTCTTGTAGAAAAAATATTGTCAATTCATCAAACATAGGGCACTTCTCTCTTGCTATAAGACTTGAAACAAAAATTTGATAATCTTGCACTAATCCATTTAATTAATGGTGACCAAATGAGTACCAGACACCTTTTCACCAAAATTTCCTAACTTATCACTTAGATATTTGACACAAGAAATGAAATTTCTTATATTCTCATTTGCTTCCAATTTTATAGACAAGAGTTTATCCTCAAAAATAAAATTCAGTTTGTATTTTTTGTTTCATACAAACCCTTCAACACATCCCATGTTTCTTTTGATGTCTGACAATGTCTTATGTGATGGGCATACACAGCAACACTTTTTCTTCAATTTCTTGTTTCTACCAATCTAGAACAAAGGCTGCAAGAGTTGGTTTGGGCTAATCCCCGCTCATACTTGACCACAAATTATAACCGTAAAAAGTTATCAACAACTAAAATTTTCATTTTCATAATTTTCTCCATCAATTTTAGTGGATTCATTCAAATAAGAATCAACCAGAAGATTTGACATGATGACAAAATTTATGTTTCTCTAATCAACAACTTGTAATTAAAATAAAAAAATTATTTGATAAACCCTTAAAAAAATACCCTTTTAATTCCTTATATCTCTTTTTTTACACTAGCTTAGATCCATCTAACTCCACATCTATCATGTGCTGAGAGGGATTAAATAACTTGAGGAGCAAACCTTCTATTTTGAGGGTATACTTTGAGGAAATGTTTGTACCTCGAGGGATTTGATCCCTCTTAGTGCATGGTCGATCCAGAGTTAAATGGATCTAGGCTGGTTCCAGTTGATGGAAACAATGACACCCTTTTAGATTATCATTATTATGTATATGTTTGAGATAGACTTCATACTTTGAAATTAACATTATGTTTTCTTTTTTTGACATGACTATATCATTATATTCTTTAATTTTGTTGTTTTTATTTTCCTTGAATGTTTTGTAATCCTATGATTGGATGCTTTGAGCAGTTTGTGTGTTTATGTGTTTGAATTCAGATGGTAATGTTTGTGAATGTTACAATTGTTGTGTTATATTTCTATATGTGTATGTAATTGTTTGTTAGTAATTAGTTGGTGATGAAGGAGGGAGACAATCTTTTCAATCGTTTGCAAGAGGATTGATATTGCACATTTATTTCATTTAATTTTATGTATTACAATTTTTGACAATTAATTAATAGTGTCCCTCCAAGTGTTACTAAACATATCTTGAAGAGTAGTTTAATAATTTATTGCATGAAGATTACACTTGAAATATTTTGTTTCATTGCTAATGTATGAAATAATTTATTTCCTTCAAAATATTTTGATGAACCTTTTTTTTTTTTTTTTTTT
>APFE030959687.1:0-20585 GCA_000404065.3 Pinus taeda
ACTAGCCTAAAATTCACCTAAAAAGAAAAGCGAAATCATACAGAGAGATCCCTCTTTGAAGCTAGCAGGGCTAGATCCAAGCTTCCAAAGTGGTTTTGATGTTGTCCTCTATATTTATTCTTCCAATCTCGAAATTATAGAATGATAACAGTTGGGATGGATCCTAGCAGTTCTATTGCTGATGTGGAAGGTTTGTTTGATGTGTTTCGTCAGTTCCACTTCCTTTACTAACACATATGGAGTCGAATCATATCATAGTAACTTCTCGTCACATTTTTACCCTAGTTGGCTGGTTACTTGGGTAGATGTGGGAGAAGGGTGTTACACAAAGGAAGAAAGAAGAAGAATAAAAGAGATAGAAAGAGGGAGAAGAAGCCAAAAGGAAATAATAAGCTCTAGCAAAAAAATTTGAGAAATATATTCTCAAAGAGCCAAATAGAAAAGGCAGTAGATGATCAAAAGTTACAAGGGACAAATATGCAATTATATTTGCCTCTTTTGAACATTTTTCCATCCACTCCAATTACTGGTGGACATATTCAACTGTAAGAGTTTGACATCCCACAAGAATAAGAAGAAGTGTTAGATATTACTAGGATCACTTTTGACTAGATTAAATGTAAGATCATGTAAGAAAGATGCACATTCTATGCAAAGAAACCATCTAAGCCTATACTAGTGGTAAGAGAAAAGAAGATTGTCATAAACACCACCTTTAACTTGAAAATGATTGCCTCAACCGATACTGCCTTTGTCACAGCCACAATGTTGAATGTGAGTAGATTGAACAAACATGTTGCTAATTTAAAAACCAAGCTTGCTATTTCTGAACAAAGGGTTGCATAGGTGCAAAGTGAGAATTAGGCATTTCTTGCATACCTCTCCTAAGTAAAAGGTTTACATGCATCCATGAAATGATAATCCTGCACCAAGCCATGACCCCATTTCTTAATATGCAGAAGGAATCAAAAGAAAGGGGAATGATGGTTAAGGTAGCCATAATAGCAGTTGAACATATGCATGAATTGACTGATCTATGCCTTGATGAACGTAAGGAGCTCCCTAGAAATGATTGGATCACAACAAAGAATGAAAAAGTAGTTATGTGCATCAGGATACAATCTCATGATAAATTAGCTAAAGATATGGATAAAGTAATGGCATCATACAAGGACCTACTTTTCCCACTAGAGTCTCTCGTTGAATCACATAAGCTCCCCTTTATTAGGACACTAGGTGAAACAAGAGTAAAGGAAGAGATTAAACAAGAGATTCAAGCTCTGTTAGAGCTAATCAAACAAGCAGCTACAAAGGATGACCTAGAAGTTACAAAGGAGACACTCACTCAATATGTGTTTGAGCCTATGATGTTATCTACCAAGTTGGTAACTCTATTGAACCAGATAAAAGGAAAGAAGCCCACATTGGTACCAGATGGAACATAGCATTTGCAAAGACATGGGGATGACATACAACATCAGATTCTGACTCTTGCAACAGAGAATCAACTATGACAGGCATATTTAGTCTGAGAATTATATTTGGATGTCTCATACCTCTCTATCACTAGATTGGTAGAATGAGAATATTTTATTTCTTCCATGTAATATGTTAGTAGTAGAGTAGATAATAGAGTGGAGAGTCTCGTGGGAATTTGAAAGGTGATGGGTAACTCAAGAGTCACATGGGTACACGAAAGGTCACCCATTTTCTATAAATATGTTCTGATGACCCAATGTAAATGACTTTTGATTTTGGACTAAACTAATGCACATGGTTTTGAGATTTAATAGGCCTTTGGTGAATGTAAGTCGTGATTTTGTATTTCCACTTATGGATGTCATGGATTTCCCTTGTGAGACTGCTATGAGTTTTTCAACTTTTCAATCTCTTTAAGTTGGAGATGTGAAATTCTCACATGTTTCATTAATCATTGTAGTACCCCTCTTATGATAATTATATGTTATGTGATGTGCTTACTCTATTCTTATGTTAGTAAACTATGTTTCTGATTTGGGCATATATCATGTATTGTATTGCACACTTTTACATGTTTTCATGAGTTCTTGGTTATGAAATCATTTATGATCAATGCACTTATCATTATTAAATACATGAGTTTTATTTTAACTCTTAATAACATTGCTTCCCTTCAGATTCATGTCAATGATGCTTGGTGATCATTTTATGCATAGTGTTTCACATGTTCCATTTCCATAAGTTGCTCATTTACATTTGTTGAAGGTTTTATTTTTTTTTCTAATGATTTTTGTTCATGTCAGCCAAAGCAAGTTTTAAAAAATATGATGGATGTCCGGCCCACATACCAGATGGGAGTCCTAAATCAAACAATGTAGATTCTAGTTGGGATTTTGCACTAGGGATATCCCCTTGATGTTGGCAAAAAATTCTAGACCGTCAACAAATGTTTGGTGCTAGAAAGATGGCATGAACCACAAATTATTGTATGGCCAATACGAGTCCCTGTTCCCATATGAAGCCTTATCAACAAGCATGTAATCAACCCCCTCCTCAATATCCTCCTCAAGGACCACCTTTTAGTGATATTCCTCCTGATAATACTCAACCCCATCTAATTGAAAATGCCCCACTTGATAATTCTTCACTTCTCTACGAAGTCACCTATGAAAAACTAAGATCTCTACACCCTATTACCTGTTAATTTCCTAATATCCTCATAGATATCCCAACTACAACTTCCCTTCCTCATACACGTTGAACACAACCTCACCATACCCATAAGGGAGTCCTAGTAGGTTCAATAGAAGAGTTGGTTAATATAACCTTGGATGATTTTGTTGATGTTATTGAAAGACATGCAATCAAAGGCTTATAGAGAGAATCTGGCTCATAAGAAGAAGATCGTGGGGGAGATAATTTAGAAGGTGGGAATCCACAATGACATGATAATGTTTTGAACATTTAAATACCATAGGGTGAAGGGAATAATAGAAACGAAGCCAACCTAAGAAATGAGGAATATCCCTGGAATGAAAGGAATCTTAGAATTAAGAAAAAATTGAGAATTCTCATAAATCTAATGGTCTCAAGAGATATAAGGAACATGTAGGATCCTCCTCATAGTAGTGATGGCTCATAATATGTTTCAGAGAATGATGGTGAGGCCAATTCTAAAAATATGGCTCACAACAAACCAAGAGATAATCAATGAAAACCTCTAGGGATGGCCCAATATCCTCTGGATATCCAAGGTCTACTTCATGATGTGCCCTAACATCCTAAGAAGCATCTCCCAAAATCCAGAGAAAGGAACCACTACTGAAGATTACATTAGTAACTTCTATCTATCTTTGTAGATAATGAGAGTTCAACATGATGATGTTGCATGAAAGTTGTTTCTGCATACCTTGCTGAACAAGGTTTCTACATGGTACCATTCTCCACTGTTTCATCCATTTGGAATTGGGATTAGTTTCTGAAGGCCTTTATCGAAAAATTTGCTGAAGACAAGACACCTACCATGCTCCTTATAGAGCTCAGTTCTTTCAAGATGGGTAAGATGGAAAAAGGTAAAGAATTTAATCAGTGGTTTACTACCATCTTGAATAAATTACGAACTGATGTTCCTCTCGAAAAATACATCACTGTTAATTACTATACCAAGGCATTGCCTCATTATATCACAATATTCATTAAGAGAGAAGAAAATTTTACACTAGTGGAGAAATTCACGAAGGCTCTCACCATTGAGAAGGATTTGATTTCAATAGGAGTGCTTGAGAATAACACATGTGGTGACTCAAATAACTATGGTAAGAAATCACAAGCCTCGTCTAGTAAATCTCATGATAAAGATGCATTCAGTTTTGAATCCTTAGCCAAATATTTAAAGTAGTTAACCAATGAGGTGTCTGAACTAAATAGAAGACGAGTGATAACTCTTCAGGTAGCAAATCATACAAGAGTTTCTTCAATAAGAGTAACAATCCACCTACAAGTCATCTCAAATCTCTAATGTGAATCTAAATGTTGAATAGGCTAGTATGGAAAAATACTGCACTTTTCACCAAGCCGCTCATTCAGAAAAGATGTTCCCACAATGGATACATAATATAACCGTTGTGGTGAGTAAAGTTCTTGATGATCAGACAATTAGAGAAGAAGATGAAGGAGTAAATGGTGATGAATAAGAAGCCTCTCCTCCAGATGATAATTCTAGTTCATATGGTGTTGACATTTGAGGTTATTCGAGGAGGTGAATTTCACTCTATCCAAGAAGTCACGGTTGGTGAAACCCCTCCTCCTAAAACCCTGAAGACCCATAATTTGAGTAAATGACATGTATTTGAACCCACTCTGGATGAGAAGAATAAGGCATTGTTACGAATAATTCCCCCCCCCCCCCCCAAGAAACCCTACCTAGCCTTTAACTTCAGCTTCTAAGTATTCAATCGAGCAGTCCTCAAAAAGTACTTCAAAAAGAAATAAAGTTAACCCTAACACTCCCAAAGCTCCTGCTACATCTTCTCAACCTACTAATATTGCTCAGCCATCTGAGGAAATTGTATCTTCTAATATTGGATACAAAATTATTGAAGATATGAAGTAGACTCAAGCAAACATTTCATTTTATAAGCTCACTAAGATAGCTAGTCAGAGAGAGTTTATTTTCAAGACCTTTTCTACCATGTCTTCCACTAGTAAATTCCTTGCCTCTTCAAAAACTAATTCTTCAAGTCAGTCCAAAGCTCCTGTAAATATTCAATCCATTTCCAATTCCACTAATTCTAATTAGATATCTTCAACTCATCCTTTCCTATTAACTTTTGAGATCTTCAATTATAATGTGCACAACTATCTCATTGATTTATGGTGCATCCATCAACATCATGCCTATATTGATTTGTAATAAACTTAATATTAAACTGAAAAAGAAAGAGTCATAATCATTCAACTTGATAGGTCTCAAGTTCCTGCTATTAGAGAGTTGAATAATGTAATAACCAAACTATCTTCCGATTCAAGAGTGCATAAATGCATACATATTGTGGTTATTGACATCCCTGAGGCATATGGATTGTTTCTAACAAGATATTGGTCTAGAAAGCTCTAGGTATATTTTGCTATAAACTGGTCACATTTATGGATCCAGTACAAGGGAAAGAATACTCATATCAGGGTTAATAGTGAGCCATATATGAAGTATTCAGTCACCGAGTTGGAAGCACCAAATGAACCCATCAATTTTTCTCAAGACAAATTGGGGATTTGTTTCTTAGAAACAAATATTACAAAGCCATACAATTACCTATCTCATCAGATATACTGCTGGAACTCCTTCCTTATCCCCCAATTGATGGTAATGAACTTTGTACTTTAGATGTAGATATTTATAGTTTTGATTCTAGTTGTAGTGATATGTGGAATTTATATTATGATGGGACCAAGAATCAAGATGGAGCTAGTGCCGACTGTATCTTGATGGGCCTCCAAAAAAATAAGTTTTTAATTTCTTGTATATTATAATTTTAGTTTACTAACAACACCGTAGAGTATGAAGTGTTGATCCTTGGGCTGAAGAAGGCCATTGAACTTAAAGTTGAATGCTTAAAGTTAATTAGTGATTTAGAAATAATCACAAGATAGGTATGAAACAAGATCAATTGCTTATCACCACACCTAAAAAATTACCAACAAGAGGTATGGCGGTTGACTTCATTTTTCAAAAATTTTGGCATTAAATCATTCCCAAGAATTAACAATGCTATTGCTGACACATTAGTTAAAGATGTCGGTAGGTTTACGCAACTTAGGGACAAATTTTCTATTGAAATTGTTTATAATCCTTCTGTCTTGGATAACATAACTAACATCCATGTTTTCAATGATGATCAACACACACTCGATTTTATGACCAACACAAATGTGTTCAAGGATGTAGCGATAGATGAAGAGGAACATGAAAGGGGATTGCTAGAAGAATGATGCAGGAGCATCCAGCTAAGGCACCATGACCAGGTGCTGGCCTCTGCCAGGTTGGAAAGTTGATTTAACATCATGTTTGTCTTTTATGTTTAGTTTGTCAGAGTAGGAGGTAGGATTTTTGTTTTTATCTTAATCCCTGTACTAGTCAAAGGTAGTTTGGTCGGTTAGGGTTATTTACTTGTCTGTCTTTAATAAACCATGGATTAATAATTGTCCTATTATTTTAAGAGGAAAATACAAATGTGTCTAAAAGGAAAATCTTGTCATAAACACAGAACTAAATTCTTAATAGCTATGTAACTATAAGGTCTACAACTAAAAAGTAACTGTACATTTTCATTAACTGTAAACAAAAACATATAAATGTAATAGTGAAACTCATGTACAGGGTTCAACACTTCTTGCATTCTAGTAATAATAATAACAGAGCAAACAATTCAATCCATCTGTGTGTCCTACTTTACTTCCATTGTGCTTCCTAATTAACGAACATCTCAATAGACAACATACTGTTCATAGACCATTACATTTAATTCTTTTTGTCTTTCCTGAGAAAACAGTCCTAACAGCGAGACCGAAGAGTAAATTCCAGAACGAGGGATTATATTTCTATTGAAGGAAACAGTGTTGACTGAATAGGAGCAATACAAATAAGTTCCATTATGGGCATAGAATCCAGATTAAAAAGAATGATGGCCTAAGCATATAAATAACATTAAGGTAAATCGAACCCAATGTTCTTTCCTGTAGTTTTTCTTCAAATTACAAAAGCAAATGTATGAAAATATACAGTAGCATTGCAAGACAAAATATGGATAGATGTATAAGCCAGTGGATGAAAAACCCTAAGTGAGGGTTTTGAAACTTGTTTCTATACATAGCAAGTTACAGCTAATAATCACCAGACAGTGGAAGCCCAAGACAACAAGACGACTAGAACGCTACCTACGGCCGAGAGCCACATTTGACAAGCATCGAGGGGTGACAAATCCTCACACCCGAGGCCTATTCTAAGAACAAAACAAAGATTGAAGGTAATTCAGGTTGGCGGAGCCTACCAGACATAGACCGAAGAGTTCATTTCCAATACATCCAACCACAAACCCCAACACCTGCAGAGAAGCCCAGGTGTTAGCACAACATTGTCATATAAAATGAAATTAAAATGTATGAAAAACAAATAACAGAGGTCACATTTATCTTACCTGAGGGATTTTTAGTGAGAACAGAGGATGCGCCTTCCACCCACGGGTTCCAACCAACTGCTGAGACGAAGGAGCAAACACATTAGAAACTGAGGAATGAAAACGACAAATTGAACTATGAAGAGAGGAGGCTACCTGCATTGAAGCCGAGGACTAAAGGACTCCAACGTTTCGAGCCCTGAACGCATGCCAACCACTGAGTTGCAAACCAGACCATAACATACCAAACAACAAATCAAAACACGAATACTTGTTGAGCCAACAACAGAAAAGGCATAGAGAACCACTCACCCAAGCGACGGTAGGAACATTCACAACTGCCCAACGAACCAGGGCCAAAGACTACCCACACAGGCATAAAGAAACAAGCACAGAAGTTACACTGTGGAACCATAAGCATACCAAGAGGCGCACCCAGAAATTACAGCATGGTAGCATATCCCAACCAACAGAACCACACCCAAACGAACCCTCAGCAGGCACAAGGAAAATGACTATATGAGTGGCAGAGGAGTTTTGGCAAAGCAAGGAGCGAGAAACGTGACCCGAGGTGTGTACACAGTCTTGATTGTAAAATTAATTACCACCTAACACTTTCCAAAAAATATCTGAGGGTTGGTACTCACACATGAAACCACAGTTGTAATACCTTTACAATCATATAATCACTTTTACAATCATCTAATTGTCAATAGTCCAAATAGTGTTGGGTTGGTCCCATCATAGTGGTATCAGAGTAGGTGAAATTGACTGAAGAAATGGAGGTAGGAAGGAGAGGTCATGGAAAAGGTGTTCGGAGGATAGCAGAGGAAGGTCTGAGAGAAGAGATCAGGATTCTTACTGCTTGTTTCGAGGCAGTCGAAGGAGGGAGAAGATGAGACCCTGAGGTAGGCGATGACAACAAAGAGGAAGCTGAAGTGATGACATATGGATTAGATGGTGAGACCCCAGAAGTGAGACTGTTGAGATCTGTTTTAGTGGCAAGCAGTAAACCCAAACCAGAACTCCCAACATATGATGGCAGCCTGTCCATAGAGGTTCTATTGGATTGGATCAGTGAGCTGGATAAGTATTTCGAGTGTGAGGAAGTCAGCGAAGACCACAAAGTTAAGTTCGCTATGACGAAATTGAAGGGACACGCAGCCCTGTGGTGGGATAGTGTCCAAATGAAGAGAAGGAGATTGAACAAGTTGCTGATCAAAACTTGGTCAAGGATGGTGGCCAAGTTGAAGGGTATATTTCTACCGAAATATTATTAGATTGCACAACACAGGCAAGTGCAAAATCTAAAACAGAAAGGAATGACAGTGAGGGAGTACACTGAGGAGTTCTATCGAGCGAACTAAAGAGCCAGATATACAGAGGATACCACGAAAAAGATAGCCAGGTACGTAAATGGTTTAAGACTAGAAATTTTAGATGAAATTAGTATTATGTCCCCAAAGAACATTGAAGAAGCGTATCAGAGTGTGATGAAAGCTGAGGAGAAAATTACTAGGTGGCAGAATGCCCGGAGAGGACGAGGAGCCGACAGGGGAAAAGGCTAGTCATTTGGCAGAGGGTGGACTGCTAGTAGTAATGAGGAAGGTAGCAGTTCCAAAGCTTCCGAATCAGCGGACAAAGGTGATAATGCAAGAGGTGGTAGGTCATACCAGCGAGGTTGAGCCTCATCATCTGTAGGTTTTGAGTCGGCTATGTAGGCCGCGCCCCCTTTTCGTGAATCTTAGCCAACAATGTAGGGCAATCCTCAATCGCACGATCAAACTGAGTACAATAGTAGCGTGATAGTCACGTCGAGTTCGAGTAGTCTCTCACATACTGTCTTGGTCCTCCACAATTGTAACAAATAAGCTGCCCTTGGCCTATAATGGGCCCTCCTCCACCTCAGCCTCTAACAGGCCCTCCTCCACCTCGGCCTTGGCTGCGCCCTTGATAATCACCTTGCACTCCCACAACGCCTTGTTCCAGAGGCTGCATTTCTACCTGCACCCTGTATGCAGGTATCCTGTCCATCATTAAACTATGGAAATTTCACTTGTCATGAACTACCAATTAACATAAATTGTAGAAGAGTTGTTTTGGTGTTTGTATGAATTTCTGCAGTAAATGGCAATTGTCAGTCGCATGTTTCCCAGCTACCTGGCATATAGCACACCATAGTGCGGGCCCTGTACTTGGCCCTGTTACAGCCTCTGGCCTTAGAGGCATTGGTCCCCCTACTGCAACATAATTCACAAATACTAGATAGTGATCCTTGCCATGCCCCTAACCTTTGCATTTTAGGCACCAGACTTCTTCACGCGCCTCTGGTATAGCTGTTCTGTCTTTCTTCAGGCTTTGCATTTTGAGGCAAAGGTTTTGCAACTGCACGTGAATCTGTTGAACCCCTAGATTAGCATCATGCATTGGTGTCTTGTGCATTATCATTGTGATTTATAGAGCTTCCACATGGGTCACAATCTCCTCTTGTGATAGTGCAACCCTTAGGTGGGGTAGGGGTGAGGCCACAAACCATTTACAATGATGCCCATCATTTAGGTTCATGTAGCCTTCACGGATTGTACACTTCAATCTTTGATCTAAATCCCAGGGTGTCTCCCTAGGCTTCATCATGATCTCCTTGAATCCCACAATGGATTGGACTCGAGACTTAGGTCTATTGAATTCCCTATTCAACGTAGTCTGGATATATGCCAAAGCAGACATCGGGTTATCAGTACTATACTTAATGTACCACATTAGTGCGCAGTCCTGCAAAGCACTAACCAACATTGCTTTCATCATTTTATTATCCATGATAACCTGAGATTCCCATACAGCCTTCATGATGAACCAAAACTAGTCCAAATCTTCATTCCCTACACCCTTGAATACAGGTAGTTTTATTGAGTTTGCCATGTTGAACAATGGTGGAGGTGGCAGCTCAGTGGTGTGGGTGATGGGGTAAGTGGTGGAAGTGAGAATGGAGGTGGTGTGGATGGATGGGATGAGGATGGAGCCGGTGTAGGTATTTGCAGTAACTCTTGTCTTATCAACTGAATAGCGCTCAACAGAGAAGCTTGTGTTGCTCCTTCATCATCACTCAGAGGAGGCTTGATAAATGGGCTATACTCAAGATATTTTCTTCCTCCATCCCTAAAAGAAATTCCACTTCGTGTAGCTCCAAACATCAAGGTAATTGCATGACCCGCTTTTCACACAAGAGCATATTAATCTAGGTATTTAATGATTTCAAATACTTACCTCGTGGCACTCTGCTGCCCTGTAGCTGACTGAAGTATCAACCGCGAACTCTATCACAAACCCTCCTATGATATGACCGATCCAATGATTGATAGCGCATGATCTTATCTTTAGAGGCTTCCAATTTCTGCACTAACTCTGGGGTCCAGACAATTGGATTATCAAGCCTCCACCCTCCCTAGCCATCTGCCAACTTCGGGATCCACTCGTATAGTTCAACTGGGAAAGAACAGAATAAGATTTAATGTATCCTTGTGTACAGATATCTGTCCAACCACTGTTCTTTTGTCAATCGTGGATTCCTATTTTCTTGCACCGCGAATTCATGGATTTTTCTATCCAACCAATCTTCAATCTCCTTCTTAGTTGGATTCCAATGATGTGACATTAGACATCTCAATATGTAGATCCTGTCCCTCGCAACAAAACCATTTGTTGGATTGAAGGACCCTGACCTAGGTTCAGCGTTAGTCAGCCAAGAAAATCCCTACACTACTGGCCCTTTTGGCATCAATTCATAAAGTGTGGACTGAAGTCTCACCCAAAGCAGTATGGGGGGATACAAGAACCAAGTTTCTGCACCTTGAGATGGTTGTGATGTCCATTTTATACCTCAATTATGCCTTTGCGCAGATTAATAAGCCTTTAGGGCTTATCAATGTACTTCTCTATTAGTCCTTCAGAACCTCTGCGAAGGTCTGCGATCATCCTTCATGTGACCCTAACAAGCGACCTTAACACTTATGTACCTCTGTAACTACTTTGTTGCATAGTTCTCTGAATTATCTTAAGTGTCCACCAATTTTATCATGCAATTTAGATTATCTTTGCATAAACATATATCTCTACTTGCATTCATATAACAGAGGAAAACATATAGATTCACGCATCAATTTAGAAATAAAACGTAAGCCCAATGCTTAACATAACATAATCGCATGCAATTGAAAGAAGTAAAATACACATTAATTTCAGAATACTCTTCTTTATTGATGATCAAGATTTCCAATAAAGACTCTAACTACCCTTGCGCACACAACTGCATGGGTCTATGCACTCAGCTGCGGACTTCTACCCTAGGCCTCTGCGCACTCAGATGCAAAGCCTTCTTCCTACGCTAAGACTCTCGCTCTTAGCTCCGTACGGACTCACTAATGACTCCATCTCCATCAACTCTTCTTCTTTACTAAAAATTGACTTAGACTCCTCTAAGACCTTTTTATACAATCCCATGGTCGGTAGACCAAGGGCGGATCTCATCAAGCCGAAAGAACCTATCTAAACTAAGGGTGGAAACCATTTTTGACTCTTGATATCTTCGTGCTTCGCGGTCACAAAATGCAGAGAATTTACATTTCTTTATACACAATTCAGGATTTCTACCCCAAAACTTGGGTTTTTAACCCCAAAATTGACTCCAGGGGACCCGTTCCCAATACCACCATATTGATAATGGTAACCACTGGAACCATTAGGATTTTTACTAAGAATTTAGGCACTACAAATATGCATCCATACACTTGTTGATAGCTTTAGTCTCACTATTAGTCATAGGGGTGATATGGAGTGCTAAGATGTAATTGAATGCCTTGAATCTTGAACCATTATTGAAATCATTTTCTACTAAAATTAGGATCATGGTTTAGGAAAATAGGTTGTGGAACTTCATGTAGTTTCATTATGTCATCTATGAAGAATTACATGGTCGTGGAAGCTTTAAAGGGGTGTTGGAGGACACAATAATGAGAATATTTGCAAATGGGATTGGCCACGACCATGATGATAGATTTATTTCCAAATTTGGTTAATCCCCATAATCAAGTCCAAAAAAATGTCAATCCATATAGTAAGCACACTAGGTATATGTTATAGTACTCCTAGAGTTTCCACTATTTCAACCTTGTGTCATTGGAAAAGTTTGAATTCAAGAATATAAGTGTGGATTTTCCTCTTCCTTCCTTCCTATAAGAATGAGAATTTGATCCATTCATATGTTTAATGAAATATATAATGGATATACATTAAAAAGGAATGGATTTTTTATAGCCTAATTGATTTCAAAAACTAGATTGGTTGATCAAATACAATTTCCCTTTAAAGTGAATCTCATCATTGTTCCAAGTGTATCTTGGAGATGAATTATAATCATGTTGAAGTCGTTGGATCAGAATAATAATTGTGGGATATTTGAACCATTCATTAGAGATTTCATTCACTCAATAGACTACAAATGAAGGGGAATGAAAAGATGGAGGATTCCTCTTCATATTTTCTAGAGAGAGCATCAATTGCCAGGTTCTCCTTAATTTTTTTATAATTTTATTCATAATTATAGCCCAAAATTTTTCTATTTTTGTTGTTCAATGGATGAAATATTTTTCTCCACAAAGTATATGAGGATTCATTGATCAATTATCTAGAAACATTGTCAAAGTGAGTAGGGATGCCAACTATCTACAACGTGCAAAATGGAAAAAATTTCCTCTTCATAAGCGGATTTTTCCAAATTCGACTCACAATGTTGTTTAAACATAAATTAAAATTATATTTCTTCTTATATTAGAATGGTGCCTATGTTTTTCCCTAAGAAATCAAATTCCAAAGCAAAAGACCTAGTGAAGTTGGGCAGGGAAAATATTGGAATTGTACATGGTGTCCTCTGAGATAATTCTAGGTTAACAATAACCATGCCAGAGCATCTAAAAAGTTTTGTTGTTTTAAGGTTTTTTGGATGACCAATGTTATGAAAAGTTAAAGACATGCGCTTAAACTTTAAAAATGTTGAATTTAATGTAAGGGTTATTTGTTTGTCTCTAAATAGTTAATTGATGTTAGTTGAATGAATAGCATACTTGAAAGGGTTATATCTTACTAAATATTGAAAGTGAGTATTTAGTTAATTATAAGATAGAGTAAAAATAAACAATGTTTACCTGCTCAACAAAATGTATTTACTTTTATGAATATGGGTGTGAAAATTTATAGATATAGAGGAGTTTATAATAATAGACTGTTCTATAAACTAATCTCTAATTATTGATTATAACTTCACCAGGGACATAAACTAACATTTTGTTTAATCTTACCCAAGGTTCTCCATTAAAACTTCAATACATGAAGAATAACATAATGAAATGAAAACATGAGAAAAATTCACAAGGAGACAAACTATTTGAGGATAATCTAGAATCCTTTCATTAGTTTGAAGAAAATCTCCAGTTGATTTCAATTCTACTTTGAAAATTTCATCCAAGGGTTCAATCCTTAATAACTCGAAGGAAGAGTAATTTATACAGAATATTGACTTTGTATAAAGAGCCTTTAAAAAAATTATAAAAACAGTACAAAAGTATAGGAATCCAAAAACTGCTGAGTTGCTAGCACTATCTTCAAGGAATTTGTTGATGATCTGGCCCCCAAAAAGTGTTTCCTCATTGTCTGTCAGTTGGTGATGAAAGTTACTCAATGATTTCACCTTGGTATACCATTCACAAGTAGACTTATTGCCAAATATATGTTTAATTTCATGTTTGATCATTAAATCAAACTTTAAAGCCTCTAAGAAAGCCTTCCCTGTAAGATGACCTTTGATACCTGCAAATATATCTTTATTAGTTGCAATTATGTAAAGCTTTTGGAAATACTCCTCCAATCTGATCAACCTGCCATTAGGTTCCACTAGTCCTGACAATCCTCTTTGGTTGAGAAAGTTCAACTTAAACTGAAACCTCTGGACAACAATTTTCAAACTCTCGCACTTTGTCTCCAACTGAGTCATGAGATTTTTCTTTAGCAAAACTTTCTTAATCTCAAGAATGGTTTTGGTCCTATCTACAATCTAAATTTATACTAATTCAGCTATGGTTTTTGAATTAAGCACCTTAATCATATATGTGGCCTTACTTGGTTTATCTTTAAGGGCTTCTCTGACCTCTTCAATAGTTGTCTGGCATCTAGGAATAAGCTCTTCATGTTCAAAAATAATTTGTATAGAGGGCCAAACTTCAGTTATAGCTTGACTTATAACTGTTCAAATGTTTTCCTTGGCTTGGGCCAAGGTCTGAGCCGTTAATGACTCATATTCCAAATCTTAAATCTTCTTGGTAAGTATGTGGGTCTTATGCATCTCTTCTACATAAAGAGTCTCATTCTTTATTTTCTCTGTCTCCATATTTTTCAAGTTCTTCTAAAAATTTTCATTTTCCTTTATCTGGAGAGACAACTCTTGTATAAATTTATTTAGATCACCTATCATTGATGTAGACTCTAATGTTGCTAATGTCAATTCCCCTATTGTCCCTGCCACTGTGATTGGTATATATGTAATTGGATCTATCGACACTTGTGTAGATTATTCCTTTTCCTTGAGAACATTTTCTATCTATTCCTCCATCTTCTTCATTTGTATATTATACTTAATTATTAGTTTGAGCATTTCTTCTTTATGTTTCTCACTTTCTTCAATTTCCTTGGTTTGAAGATCCTTTGTAGAAGGTAATTTGAGTTGCTTCCTTAGTGTTGTGATGTATGCATTCTTCTTCTTAATGATGTCCTCTATAGCTTTAACATCGGTAGGATCATATCTAATCTTGATCACTAAATATTCTAATGATTTGATTCTGTTATCCTTTTCCAAGGAGGATAGCTTCTCAATCTTCAATTGTGACTTTGACAGCGCCATGGCAGTGTTAGTCATGGTAGAGAAAATCATCTCCCCAAACTACCTATGCATGTCCATTTGGTCAATAGGATGTATTTGATTCACATCAAAAGAAAATATGGTTTTCTTATAGTCTGAAGAAAACTTTGGAAAAGGCACTTGAGCCTGTAGGAATTCCATTTTCATCCTTCACTTTTCATTGTCAAATGATGTCAACAATATGTGTTGTGAATTAGATGTCTACTTAGATAATTGAGCATAGACACTGGCCTTTAGAGATTCATTATTTTGCTTAGTTTCAAGAAAATTAGTGAAAATGTTTGGTTCCTCTTGTTCACATGCTCCTGCTGACTATGCAATTTCCAATAAATTTTGTGAAATTGAGGTGGAAGATGGAATGTTAAGGACATATTCCTCTGATCCTTCAAAAACTTGTGAATCATCCAAATTAATAACTATGGGCTCTTCCTAAGCCTGAATAGTCGTAACTTTAGAGTCAAACTTCTGTTTCTTTTGATAAATGAGAAACTCCTTTGCACACTTTGCTGAACATGATGATTATTCTCTTAGCCTCTTTTATTGCTTACTTTAAGAAGTGGGAGTCTGGAGGGTAGAAGGAGGTATAATTTTCTCTTCTGCTTCCTGAAGTGTGTTCTCCTCCCACTGTCCTTGATTCATGTATTTCTCAATCTCTGGTCTTGGAGTGTGGTTATAAGTTGTGGTTTTAAGTTCCATCCTTAAATTAGAGATTATGTCGAATGGATCATAAGACCAGGTAAAACTTGGTTGAAATCCCATCTACTTGAGAATTGAATCTTCTTCAATTCATGCTTCTCTGGTATTGCAAAAAAAGAGTCCCACTTGGGACTTGATCTTGAACTGAGATTTTCTTTTCCCTGAAACAAAATGTAGCTCATCCATGTTGATCATTTTCCTTATATATTCCAGAGAGAAAATTCTCATTGGAACATATCTAGGAAATTTGTATGGAGCTAACTCACAACCATATACCCTAATCTCTGTGTAATTCTCGTAAAGATACCAGTCTCCAATGTTATCTTGGTCACTTAGGTGCAGAATTCTCTTTATCTCTGGGTTGATTCTTGGTTCACTCTGGCTGCTAAGAATCTGTGCAATTGGATAAATGAAACAGTCAATGAAATCTGAAAATTTAAACTCAGTTGAGTTTCTCCTAACCAATGAGGTTCACTATGTAATTGGTTGATTTATTTGTTGATCATCCTGATTGTGTAGTATTATTGGTAGCATGTCTCCTTTTTTAAAAAGGAACATATGGACTAGCACAAAAGAATACTTGAATACACCCTCAGTAGTGATTTTCATTAATTGTTCATGCATATTTTCAACAAAAAATTGACTGTAATCATACATGAATGTTGGCTTGTGTTCTTTGGAGAAGATGGATAGATAACCGAGAATAGGTTCATCTAGCCATTGGTCTTTTTGGTAACCTAACATGAAAGAAACTAGAGAGATAATGTGTTTAGCTCTTTCTGGGAACATTGAGGCTAGATATGGAGGGTTCTTTTTGGGAAGCTCAACATATTTTGGAAGAAATATCTCAAACATTTGAGCTCTTTAGGGGAATGTAAGCTTATGGTATAGATCCACGAGGACAACAGCAGAAAAATGACTAAGGGAATCATTCTCAACAATCAAAAGTATTTTTTTTATGGTTTCATGTGTGATAGATATCAGAATGTCTCCATTCTAAGCTACCATAGTTCTTTGCATGGGATTATACCTAGCTTGACACCACTTAACTAAATCAGGAAATGGATGAGTTTGAGGGAACATGAACACAGGAAATAGGGATTCCCATAGGTTAATTTCATCCTCTGAGTTCTGATAGGTTAGTTTTAACCAATGGTGCAATTCAAAAATATTGAATTCACATTCTATGTCCACAATCTTAAAAAATTGGTCAACTAAGGGGATGTGGTGAAGATCTAGGGTATCAGTGGCTTTTGGATTTTCCTAAGTAGGGGTCTTGATACTAGAGCACTGGTCTTTTATTTTGGGTGTCGTATTCTAATATATAAGGAAGAAGAGTAACATGATGTTGATGAAATGGGTACCTAAACAAAGAGCAATCCCTGTAAAAAACTGGTGAGTGCACTATTAGCTTGAAATATAGGCGTAATATGTGATAGAATTTAACTAAAGACAAGATTAAAAATATATAATTAAAATAGTGGCGATGAAAACAAGGGAGTTTCATGAAAGGGATGGAGGGTTTATTTATAACAGTGTAGTGATTACCATTAAGATCACACTGTTATCTTACAGATTGGTGTGCATTAATGGCCAACGGGAGGCGGGTAATGGGTATGAGGAGTGGGGATGGAGGAACAAGTATGAGTGTAACAGATAGGAGAATGGGTAGGGATGCGTGGATGAAAATGATTAATGGGAGGAAGGCATGGGAAACGAGGATATATGAGATGGGATGAGCATATTTTGGGCGGGTAGTCTTAAATGGTATTGAGCGGGGGGATGCGAAGTGATGAAAAGACGACACGTTACAATGTGACCGCTGAAAAGGAAACCACTTTTTGGACCCCCCACCCCCCTTGTTGTTAACGCGAAATGGTATAAGGGGTGTGAAATGGCTTCCCCGTAATTTATCTGGGCGGGAAAGAGGATCATCGTCGAAAATTATCCACTTGAAAATGTTTCACGAAAAAAAATCCTTTGTCATTTTATGACTTTAATCTAAACATTAGCGATCTTAATTTATACAATATTAATCACCTATAAAAGTTAATTAACCCTAATAAAAGAAAATTTTAGCTATGAATTGGCACATTTTATCTAGCAACCATTTATTTTCCTTAATCCTATTCTAACCCTATTCTAATACATAGTTTGGCCATGGTTTGAGCATATCAGGCCAAATTGTGTTCTATCCTATCCTATCTAATCATGTTCTTCCACGATTAAACAATTTGGTGAACTTATTCACTAATCTAGAGAAATAATTTTAAATGATTTGTTCATGGTTAAGCTATATGATTCAAATCAAAACATCAGGTTGTGGCATTCTAAACAAGCTGCACACAAAACCCTAGTTTGTTTGCAATGTAATTTTACTCTTTTCTAGTGGCATTTAAATTTCTCACTTTCTGCAATTTTTTTCTTTTGATGGGGTTTCATTTCATCATTTTTTATATCATATTTTCATTTTTTATTATATTTTTTTATACCCTCTTTTATAAACAAAAACTAACTTATCAAAACCAAATATGTTACAACATCAGCTCCAATTGGGGACTGCTTCCTCCGGCATGATGTAGAGAACTTGTAGATTCACGTGCCTTCTCCTCAGGCTAATGGAATCTCTGTTGAAAACAATTAAACAGTGCATGTAAAATAAAACACTCTGGCAATGTACAGATGATGAATGAATGAGGAACTCCTCAATATTAAATATAATGCTTCAAGTATTTCCCATTGACAAGCAATGAGGAATATTTTCCCTCCAAGTTCTACAAGATAAAAGTATTTTTTCCTTTAACCTCTGCAATGCTAAAAGGTCCAAACCAAATATTATCAAAATTTTCATGTTTCCCTTTATCCTCTTTCATAGCATCCCATCTTAACACTAAATATTCTTCTTTAAAATCTCTTTCTCTAGCCTTTCTATCAAACATACTTTTCATTTTGTTTTCATATTTCTGAAGATTATAATGAACTTCATATATATTTTCATTGAGTTCTATAATCTTATCTATTCTTCTAGAAAAATCATTAGGCTCTTCATTTTCTTCTTGTAAAAACCTCATGATAGGAAAATCTAGATGTGTAGGAAATATGGCTTCCTTTCCATAAATAAGTTGAAAAGGATATTGTTGATCTCTTTGGAGAGATCTTGTTTGCCTAAATTACATATATGAGATGGTTTACCCAACAACTGTTGTGGTCCTCTAGTGTTTTCTTAATGACTTTAACCAAACTCTTGTTTGAGGACTCTACCAGTCCATTTCCTTGTGGATACTAAGGGGTAGAATGATGCAACAAAATTTGATATTTTTGACAAAATTGAATCATCTTGACACTGTTGAATGCTGCTACATTATCTCTAACTATCTATTGGGGGCATCCCAACCTGGACAGTATATTCTCTTCAATAAATTTAATAACTACAGTATCAATTGCATTTCTAAATAAAATTGCCTCTACCCATTTGATAAAGTAATATGTGGCAGTCAATATCCATCTGTGTTGGCTACTTGATGCTGGATGAATTTCCCCAATGAAATCCAATCCCCATTGTAGGAAAGGTGCTTGAAATAATAATGGAACTAGAGGAAGTGCTATTAATCCCTGTTTTCCAACAAACAATCAACATTGGGTACAACTTCTAGTCTTTGCTCCTACTTGTGAAAATAATGTGGTCCAATAAAATCATGATCTTAAAATCTTATATGTTGTAGCACTCCAATCATATTGGCCTCCAAAAGTACTTGCATGAAATTGATCAATAATTCCTTCTATCTCATTTTCTGTTAAGCAAAGTAAAAGGATGTTGAGTCGATCCTTCCAATATAGATTTGCATTGATAATATAGTATTTTATGGCCTTCAACTTTAGTGTTTTACATTGATCCTTTGTAAATTAAAATGGACACTCGAATTCTATAAGAAAATGCATAATATCAATTTACCATTTAGATAACAAAAATTTCTCCTCAATGTGAATGAGAGTTGGTCGGATTGAAGAAGAAGGTTCTTGTGTTGCAGATGAATGTTATTGTGGATTATTCTCTACTTGAGGTTGAAAAGGTTCTTGTGGATTCTTCTCTACTTGAGGTTGAGAAGGTTCTTGTGGATTCTTCTCTGTTGGAATTTCAAAAACAGAATTAATTCCCAAGACTTTACAATTTGACACAGCTAAGAGTTTAGCCAAGCCTTGAAATTTTACTAACTTTGTATTTTTTATAATAATATCAAACTCCAATATATTGGTAACCTATCTTCCTCTCCTTCCATTAGTATTAGGTTGAGTTAACATAGTTTTAACAACACTATTAGGAACATAGGAAATAATGGAAGAGTGAAGGACATACACTCTAAAAGCTTTCAGAGCTTGGACTAAGGAATAGGCTTGTTTATCAATGATATCATATTTAAGTTCGGCATCTATCATGAATTTACCAAAAAAGGCAATAGGTTGGTTATATCCATCCTCATTCTTTTGCAAAAGAACAACATCTAAGGTAGTTTCAGATGCAAAGGAAAATATGTGAAATGGTTCATAATAGTTTGGATTGGCCAGTATGGGGGCTTCGGAAATGGCATTTTTGATATAATAAAAAGCATATCTTGCTAGAATGGTCCATTTAACTTCACAATTCTTTCTTAACATATCAGTGATATCCTTAACTATTTAAGCATAAAGGTATAAACCTTCTTAAAAAACTTATTTTCCCAAGAAAATCCTAAATTTCCTTCTTGGTAATGAAAGTTCTTGTATAGGATCAATGATTA
>APFE030959694.1:0-41821 GCA_000404065.3 Pinus taeda
TTATTTTGATGAACTACAACTTGGTTGGTTCTTGTGTTTCAACCATATTTTGTTTGTTGTATTCAATGTATGATCCTTGCATATTGATAATGTGATTTTTATCGCAGAGTATTTTTGTTGGAATGCATCATGGTTGGTTCTTGTGTAACAACCATGATTGTTTTTGCATCCAATTAACTTTTGGAATGCATCATGGTTGGTTCTTGTGTAACAACCATGATTGTTTTGGCATCCAATTAACTTTTAAATTCTTTTGACAAAGCCATTTGTATGCTCATGTAATAGTGAATATATTTTGAAGGTAAGTGGGTTTTAGAATATGAATGTGGATGTTATATGAATGTGACAAAGCATGAATGTAAATGTATCCTTCCCATTAAATGAATGGTTTGGCAGTTATGTGAAATGGGGAAAAGAAGGGGAGAGGAAGTGAAGTTTTTCCAAAAATTATTATTCCAAATTTTGAAGGAATTTAATGGTTAAAA
Organism: Pinus taeda; assembly: GCA_000404065.3. NCBI lineage: Eukaryota > Viridiplantae > Streptophyta > Pinopsida > Pinales > Pinaceae > Pinus > Pinus taeda. The sequence continues at coordinate 486 of APFE030959694.1, forward strand.
GTTAGAAAATATCATACCTTAACTTACCCTTCCAAAAATAGATGAGAGTCGTGCACGTGTGGCTGCAAAAACTGTTGTTCGTAGTCTTCTTTAATTGGTTGGGAAAATGGTGGATGAAATCAAGAATAGTGAATCTTTTATTGTTGCCGCATCTGCTGTTGAATCTGTTGTTAGATCGTCTGCTGAATCTTCGGAATCTGCTGCTAAGTGCGGCTGAACATGTATAAGGCTTGGAAGGTATACAAAATATAGAAGTTACATTTCTCTCCCAGCCTTATTTATTGACTTGTCCTCAAGTCAATAAAAGGAAATGACAAACTGAAAAACAATGGAATTTGGCTTCATCTGCTACAAAATATGGGTCTTCAAGTCTTCAACGCTCGTTGGCACAAATCTTACTATGTGATTAAATGTGCTGATGTCGAACATAGTAAGAAGTTGTTGACTTAGTGGCGGTTAATGAATGCCCCTAGCCAACCCAAGAGCTCCCACCATTGATTCCAATGGGAGTCAGGATGCCTAACATATCTTGGTAGGTACGAATAAATTTGTTGTGGTCGAGACACCTACAAGATCCAACGAACAAGAGATATTAATGTACTCCCATTGTTCATTGGCAAGAGTACTTGCCATTAAGGCATGCAAGCCTCTAGGTGTTTTTACAATGATACTTAGACTCTAGGACTTTGACTCAAGTAGGGTTTTATTGGTGGAAATGAATGGGAATGATAATGACAATGAAAATGGATGACGTAGGGAAATACATGATGTATAAATAAGAACTCTTGCTGTAAACAAAAATGGATATGGAAATGTCATGCTTTATGGATGTACAATTGGTGGAATTCAAAATCTTTTTTAGAAAGGGAGGTGGAAGGTAGTGGTTGTGGAGATGGATTTGTCTTGATAATTTTTCATGAATTTAGTCTTTGGAAGACTAATTGTCGTCACACTCAATCTCCTTAATGATCACTTTGTTATCCTGTAACCTGTAAAAAAAACTTGGCAAAAAGAAAAAATAAGTTTGTTCAAGAAGAATTGCGCATTTTCTTCATGATTCTTACGCAAAAATTTTGTACCAAATAAAACAGATTGAAGAAAATCAAAGTGTTGAAAGTAACTTAATTCATGATATCAGTTTGAATCCATTCTTAAAAACAACCATGAAAAATAGTACTCCCTGTTTGTGTGAGGAAATGTGCTCGGCAAAAAGATTGATATTAGAAGTATGGGCATCATTCTGCATATTAATATGTCACGTAAAAGCATTTCATGAGTTAACTGACACAAATAGCCAAATAGCCATCTGACACAAAGAAGAATCCTCCAATGTTTGATAAATTGATTTTGTTTCCAAGTATTTCATTTTTTATTTTCCAAATCTGTGTGAATTTTGTGATTTTGTAATTTTTTTTTATTTTATTTTTTATAAACAACAAATTTTAAAAAGAAAAATAAAAAAAACATAATTTTTTATTGCTTTAGGATTTTTTTCTTAAATGATAAATTAAAAACCATAATTTATTATTTTTTTAATTTATTATTTAAGTTGAATTTTTTTTTTTATTAAAACAACATTTTATTTGTTTAAAACCTAATAATAAAAAAAAACTATCACTAAAAATAAGTTTAGTTTTTTCATTTTTTTTAAATACAATAGAATTTTTTTTTTTTTTTTGAAATAAAAATAAAAATAAAAATTATTTTGTGTTTTGATTTTTTTGGCTTATTGTACAAAAATTGAAATTTAGATATGTAGAAGGAAAGCCTCAATCCCGATGATTAACCAAACACAGCTTATTTATAATGACAAAGTGAAGTGCCATGAACACCTGTAGAAGTGTTGAAGTCATTTGTGGCCGCTAAGGGTGGTAAGGGTGGTAGCTCTTTTCCAATCCACACGCCTGCCTCGATGGCAAAGAAGATGGTATTAATAACCGTGTCAATGCTACACGTGGAGCCTGGGAACTAAGGTTGCCCAGAACTGTTGTAAGCGCTGAGGCAGTTCAGCAGATTCCGATTGCAATTCACTGAAGATTGGCATCCATTTGCCCTTCGGGCCAATCTTGAATTACCTCGTCACAAGGATCATAAGTACTACCCTCAACGGTATAATCACAGAGTGAACATGGGTATGATCCTATTGCTATAACTTTTGCTATCAATGTTCCAGTCTTGTCAGAACAAATCACAGTAGTATAGCCTAAAGTCTCTCCACTTGGTAATTTTCTCACAATGGCGTTTTTCTGAGCCATTTTTCTAGTTCCAAGAGCCAAGCATGTTCTAATAACTGCAGGTAAACCTTCAGAAATTGCAGCCACAGCTAATGCTACAACAATCTCTACGGTGGGCGCCATTGAGGTTATCAAATGTAAAACCCTCAGGTCGGCAGGAACCTTATCACCTACTTTAAGCTCGACGATGTCACCAAGAACTAATTCTCTAGCACCTTGGCGTGTTCCGACTGCATTTCCTTCAACGCCTCTAGGTATTGCTCTCTTGCCAGACGCCAACGGTAGCATTTGAAATCAAAATCAAGAAAATAACTAGCGGCTCAACGAAGGCAGTTATATCCATTTCACCGCCTTCATTGCCATCAATCCGTGCAAGAACAAACGAAACAACAGCGGCCACGAGTGAAATTCTTACCAGAGTGTCATTAAATTGATCAAGGATGAGCTTCCATCGATAGAAAACAAAATCTGCAGAGACATAAAAAGCGGACTGCAATCTAAAACAACAGATCTCAGGGCGGTACTGCAATCTGAGGCTCGGATGCAGCCTCAACAGAATAAAACTGCATTAAAAAAAAAACAAGAAATTTCTACTGTTCTCGATCGTTAAGCAACTGGACTGCTTGGAAGCTGCCACCGCTCCTGCGGGACCACCTGTTAATGCACGCGGAGTCCGAAAATTATTTTCTAACGATTTCTATTCTGGGATGACATCGTGAACAATAAATCAGGTTCCTGGGATATTGAGATCATGCAGATAGGATAGCATTTAATTGAAACAGAAAGGTCGGTTTTAGGAGGATTTTTCTATAGTCTTGCCAGGATCTTGTTACAAAATGGATTAATCAGAAGATTTGTTGGGATTTGTTGAATGCTAAGATTCTCAACAATTATCTCTTTGACTAAGCAAGTCCACAAACTTGTTCTTCAGGTGTGGATTTGATGTGTCCATGCAACGCAGGGTGGTATCCCCATCAAGATAATCTTTCAGCCCACCATCTGGCTATTGTAAACTGATTTCCAAATTGACCGTCATCATCTTCACCTTCTGTTTGCACGTGCTGTTCTTTTTGCTGAGTGTGATCCTCAAAGTTCTGCATATCAGCAATACTGAAACTGTGTAATGCATCTGCAAGTTTTGATGCATCTGCTGTACTTGCAGAATTCTACATGGAATTGTTTAGCTCGGAGTTGCTAATGCTTGAACCCCTGCCAAACCTGTGATTTGATGCATCAGAGCTTTTTCCGTACTGTTGGAGTTTATATTTTCCACCGGTATATGCGATGGGGTGATGGTATTTCAACACTCAGGAAGCTCCCCGCCATCTGTCCCCCTCAAAGGTCTCATGACGGAAACTGGTGGATTCATTGGGCGCAAGGGTCTTGGTCAAATTTTGATTGCCAACATGGACACCCTCACTCAGTAGACCCAAAACTACGTCCTCCGCATCACAATGGCCACACTGATTTACCACTATGATATCCACTCATTCTACAAACGGTTTCTCAACAGGTTTGGCGATCTTCCATCCGATGTTACTCAAGCCACAATTGCTTTCTGTTGGACTCGGCGCACTCCAATCTATAGGTGCACTCCACTTCCCATGCCATTTCGCGGGCACAGACAATCACAAACAGAAACAACACAACTTGGAGTTGTGTACGGGATCCCATATTTCGAAGCACAAATCCCCTCTCTTCTAATGAAATTGAGCAGTGATATTTTCTCCTACTAAAAGAAACCAGCTACGAGTCATCACTAAATATTACTTCCGAATGAGATTTTTTTTCAAAAAAAATGATTAATGTTTTTTTTTTAAATTAAAAAAAACAAAAACAAAAACGATTAGTTTTTTTTTTGTTTTTTTAGTTTTTTCTAATAATAATAATAATAATATGTATATATCTCATACAGATATTATTATTATTCTGTGGAATATATATATATATATATATATATATATATATATATATATATATACTTTTAAATCTAAAAGTAAAAACTAATTTTTTTTATTAAGTCTAAAAACTAAATTTCATCTAAAAATTTAAAGATGTTTTTTTTTATTCACAAAATTCTTTATTGTTTTTTTCTTGCAAATTATTTCTCCAGCAAGAATATGTTTATTTGAACAAAATCAATAGACTTTCTGATCTTCCTGATCGCACGAAGCGCAGGAAGAGAGCATACTTATCGATTGATTTGTTTTTATTTATGCAGGGGGGGTGTTTTTTTGAAAAGACGAAATTTAAAACTAACTAAACTCTAAACCATCAGAAAACTTCAAACTTAAACTTTCTTTGTGAAGATCCTGCTATCACCAGGTCTCACAAGTTATTTTGTCTAAAAACAAAAAAATACTGAATTAAATTCTAATGCCTACTCCCTTAGCACCATCCCTGGCAACGACGCCAAAATGTTGGGTAATTTATTGGACTTAAATTGCTGCATTAAATTATCAACTAGGGAAACTCGTAATCTTTTGATGATGCCAGCACTATATGTGCAGGAGTAGGCAACTAATTCTATGTCTAGTGAAATTATTTACGATTCAATACAATATGCAAGGGAAGAGGCTCCTAACTAAGGAGATCCTGGTTGTCCTTCCCTACAGTATCATAGAGAAATCATAAAACTAGAAACTTGAAATGCAAACAAGAGGATGAACTTTAATTGTTGTTTAGATTCAAAGAGAGAAAGACTAACTTAGTCTCTTGATTGTCCTCTCTTGTACTAATCCGGACTAAACTAAAATTCATCCATAAGCGTAAACTAAATGAAATAACTTGAAACATAAAAGCAAAAAGATGAATTCCAATTATCATACAAATCAGATAGAGAGAGAGCCTAACTTAGACTCTTGTTGTCCTATCATATGTTGATAAGACTCTAATTGAAAACTCTTTCATCAATCAAATCCTCAAACATCAAACATCTAAGAAACTAAATAAAATAAGATCTAATATGAAACAACAAGTTCCTTTGCTCCTTCTAGAGTGATCTCAATTCTCCTAAGAACAAAGTGACAAGCCATTCCATATACTACATTAAGATAACTTGTACCTAAAACTACATAATGGAAAACTATTTCTAAAACTACATAATGAAAATATATGTCAAATGAAGCTTTATTCCATCGTAAATTGGATACAATGCTCTAAGAGTCCTCCCTTTGGAATGGAGGAGGTACTCCTATTTATACAAAAACTATGATAACAACCTTATAAATGTAAATCCACTATTCTCTCCTTTGACCCACATATTTCTCAACCAATGGTGACACAAAACCCTATCCTCCATGATCTCCTCCATGAGGTCCATGATCTTCTCCATGAGGTTCATGATCTTCTCAAATTCGAATTTGAGCATAGAGTGCCACATAAGGATGCCTTGGAAGTTTCCTTTGTACCTACACATGTCAACAAACTCATTCTAATTGTTAGGTATAAGTATAAGCATGTTATTTTCTAAGTTTTAGCCATAAATCCACTTTAAAATGTTAAGAATTAATAAACTTTGGAAAAGCATAGTTATGACCTCGTAATGAGGTAAACATAATGATATGGAGATGGAATGGAGGTGACATGAAGGTAAAATGTGAAGATATAAGTGAATAATGGAGTGAAAATAGGGATGATTTTGAGGCCCAACACTCATCATCATCAACCAAAGTCAATAATGACCATTGCATGATTATCCTCTTCATGTACAATTAACTCCACTAAGTGAAACTTTATCCACGATTTTATGATCACAAATGATAGAAAAAAATATCATATGTGTCTTCAACAACAACAACTACACATCATTAATGATATATATACTTATCGTGAACATCAACATGCAACAAGGAATTATCAAGAACACATAATTCCAACAATGTACAATTTAAATCATAGAAAATGCTCCCTTTCAACTTGTGCCAACTATTCACTGTTAGGTTTGATCATATCCAGATTCATTAATTAGTAAATCCATGAAAGAAACAAAGTAACAATGCAATATTGCAACAACTCCTAAGCCATCATAAACCAATACTTCTTCTAAGCATTATCTAAGCAACAACAGACTGTATCCAATGAATGGAAAAAATAGAAAGCCAAATAATAACAAACTAAATCATATCAGAACCTTTCCCCGAGTATTTTCCATTGTTTCTTCATCTCGGAGAGATATATGTGATAGTATAGGTCAAAACTTGCATATATCCACGACTGTCCTCTATGAGATCCACATACAGAAACTAAATTACTAAATTTTCATAGCCACAACTCCCCCTGATCCTATGATGGATGTTCTTGTTTCACTATTACTACATCAGATATACTATCAGTAATATAAGCAACATTTATATTAAAATAACATAGGAATCATCATCAAGTTATACGCATGTATCGCCCTACCTAAGATCACACATCAGTGATTATGAGGCCTAATAATCATCACCTCCTCTTTCTGAGGTCATGTATCTCACATCCCTTTTGTAGTCACTATGAGAAGTGTTCCTTTAAGAACAATATATCATAGTAGAGATCATATTCTTTTAATATGAGTTGGAATCCTCCTCATTTCTTGGAGAATTCATTTCTTTAAACATGTATAGCTTCTCTGGATTTATGTATCCTCTTTCTATGATCTTTCGAGCTTCTTTATCTATAACCTTACATTTGGTTGATGTAAACACAATTACATTTCCTTTATCCACCATTTTACCTACACTTAGAATATTTTTCTTTAGCCCTGGAACTAATAAAGTATCAACTTCTCCTCTATGTTTATTAATTTTGGCTCTACCTTTTCTAAGAACTTTTTCGAGAGAACTATTTGCAAGAATAACCTTATCAGCTTGGCTTTTCTTGAGAGACTCCATCTTACTCTTATCTCTGGTCATCTGATGAGAGAACCTGGTGTTTAGCTACCATTAATATTCCTCGTCAAATGAGAAAAGAGAAGGACCGTACCTTATATGTTCTTATTCTTTCCACTTATTATAAAAAACGTTTGTGGATCCATCCTTCTCATGTCTTTTGACATTATCTGATTGCTTGCCACGTTGTCTTTAGTGATTCGTTGATTTATTCCTAAATTATTTTACTACATGTCCAAACTTGTTACAAGCATAATATCTTATATGGCCAAAAAATGGAGTAAAGGAATATTTTTGTTTTATTGAGTACTTTAGTTTTTGCAATATTACCCTTTACATTCCTTGCACTAACCTGTGAACTAGATTCTCCTTTAATACTTTCAGAAATACCATGACGAGGTTTAATGGAAGGAGACCTATGACTACCAAGAATGTTATAAAAAATCCTATTACTATCTTGAAATTTCAAATGTTTATCCTTTTATTCCAATTTACCTTTTAGAATGTTTACCTCAAGCTCCATTCTTTGGTATTGATTTTCCTTTTCAAGATATCTATTTCCCATTCCTTCTTCAACATTTCTTCCTTCTTCCATTTCCTCCTTCAAGTTGATAATTTCTTCCTTCATCCCATTCTCTTGCTCTTCAAATACTTGAAGTAGTTCTTCATTTCGCTTGTTGGACATTTCAAGATATACTCTTAGAGATACAATCTTTGCTTCAGGGCCTTGAAAATTTTGTTTAGAATATATTGTAACATTTATTGAATTAATATGATTCTTGTAAACATATTCCTACAATTTATCTTAAGATTAATAATATTTTTCAATGAAATATCAATTTTTATTCTAATATCAGGAACTCCCTCTATTATGTCATCTTCGGAATTAGTAACATACTCATCTTTTGATGCATTCTTATTTTCTTGAGAATAAGTTTACTTGTTGGTTCCTCTGATGAACAATCTTCCTTATTTCTTCCTTCATTTATTTCTTGTATCTTATCCCATACTTCCTGTGTATTTTCATAATTCATAACCCTATTTAATGTTGAATCAGGTAGATATTAATGATGCCACTTAATGCCTTACTACTATTTTTCACTTCTTCGTCTAATGGAGGAATTTTAGAGAAGCCATTTCATACTAAATACCAAACGTTATGACTTCATATCTTCTTTCCATAGTTGATAATTATCATTGCTTAGTTGATTCATTGTCATCTTCACTATGATCATTATTACATAAACAAGGAAATAAACCACAATTAGAACAGAAGCCCATGCGTGGTAGTTATTTGTTACAATCTTCTTTATTGGTAATCAATAGAAAGAGGGGTGCTCCCAAAACTCAATATTTTGTGACATTTGTAGGTCTTATTGCATATGATATATGACTATCACTACCACAACTTTCTAACTCCTTCCCTCAAGCTATCTTATTCTTTCCCATCATCCTTGATCCACTCCAAGTGGTTAAGCTTGAACTTAAGTGACTTTCTCTAATACAATTGTTGGGAAAAATACTGAGAGGGAGAGGTGAATAAATGTTTTAGAAACTCACTTCAACCTTTTAATTTGTTATTCATATTTCTCTACACTACTGCAATTAAGTAAATTAATTTATGTATGTGATTATGATGAAGTAAAACATGTATATCAAGTTAACTATCTTTTAATGCATTTCATAATATGATCTACTTTTAACTAGTGTATAATTACTTCATTAGCCTTAAATTAAATAGTATAGACATCAATAATAAGAACAAAATAAACTATTACACACAAGCAATCACAACAACACATGAGGACACGAGGATGTTTAGGTGGAAACCTAATGTTGGAGAAAACCATCGTTATCGCCGTCTTTGTATTCATCTTTTATTATAAAGGAAAGCATCATACAATATTTTACTAGTGCATACTAAAACTAATACGTAGATACCGAGATGTAGAAGGCCACGTAGGTACCGAGATGTAGAAGGCTATGAACTTCTATTTTTGTCCAACATCCATTAGAAGGGAGTTTGAAACCACTGATCTTGTTTACCAACTCCTATTGAAAGGGAGAGCCAACCCCCTCATCTTATTCACCAACTAACACTTGAAGGAAACTTCGAATTTCTCACTGAAGGCTCTAACCCTCATCACCTATGTGGACCACATTTCATAACATTTTATACTAGATCCACTTGACCCAAAACATCAAACCTATAGGCCACTTTTCATCATATCTTCACAATGGACACATTACAATGATTTAATCCCAATACCAAATAATAATTCTGAAACCAATTGAATCATACAGGAAATCACGTAGCCTTAATCAATCAATACAACTACATCAAACTAAACGAGGATAGATCATATCAATGCATAGATACTCATCAATCATGCAAACATTGTTACCCATCATAGAAACCAACTGGTACTACCCTGATCATCTCTATTCAAAATATGACTCCATAAACAATTCAACCCAACCTGAATTGTCAAACACATATTATCATAAGAGAGGCATCATTAACAGATAGTAGAAACAATAAGAGAACTAATCAAATATAAATAGAAACTCATACTGCAAAAGCCTAGCAGATGTATGCGACTCTTATAAAGCACTTTCGCGTATGTAAACTCTTCCCATTCACCACACTTACGTACAAATCTGTCCATACTACAAAATATATACGTGAATACCGAAAATAATATCCTCCTATGTACATGACTTCTCAATGTTAAGCCCGCAAACGTATCTCTAATCAATGAGACATACCTTTGCAAAAACACAACATCTATCAAACCCAAATTTTGCAATGCATATTATTACGGATACATATCAAAATATCATCATCATAGATGTATTCAACCATAAAAATATTATTCAATATGTGGTCATTTTGAATCTATTAGATTTGATACATCTCCATGCTTCTTAGTGCACTCTCATTTTAGATCAAGTTACTCATAACTAATCCATTAAATCCACCCCCTAACACTTGATATTCATCTCCTTAAATAGTATAAGCCTTAGCCAAATCATTAGGGAAATCCTTTAGTAATGTTGATGGTATTATCTGACGAGATCAAATATACGTTATCGTGCTAATTACTATGGTCCAATACCATGGTACGGAAACTGTAAGTGACTTCTATTCATCATACCTAGCTATGTACATAGCTTCTCTTAAGAGGCCCCGCATATACTTTCCTAAACATTACCTTTATCATCTTTCCATCTCTAAACTCATATTCCTTTTTCCATTCTCTCTGTCACATATGTACCATCCTATATAATCATCCTTCTACCATCATGTTTACATCTTTATCAAGTATTTTCTATCAAGGACAACACATTGATCATAATCCCAACATAAGTACCTATGGCCATGAACGAAAAGAAGTATTATTAGAAAGGGAAGGATAGCAAATAAGATAGGAAAAAATGATATCTTTAAGAACCCCTATTTTTTTTTTTGTTAAGGAGTTAAATGACAATGGTGAAAATAGATCAATTTTGTTTTAATTATGAATGTAATGGTCATTTTACTTCTAGATTCCCATTTCTTCATACATACAATGATGATGATGTTGTTGAGATTTATACGGCAGATGATGATAACTATTCATTTGAAACCAATCTTTCAAGTCCAAATGGGAGTAATTCTTTCATGGAGAAATGAAGTTCAAAAAATTCTGAAGATGAAGAGAAAAGAAGAACAATGGTCATTGAAGATAATATTAAAATTCTCACTCTTGAAAACAAAGATCAACATAAATTAGTGTAGTTTTCTATGATAATGAATGCACCTTCAAAGAAGAAATACTTAGGTTAAAATATCATGTTTAAGAAGTAGGGTAACTTGAACAAGGAATGAGGAAGAAGTACATATAAAAGGAAGATCAATTTGAAATAAAGGAGGCAGATGTGGCCTCCTTAATAAGAGATCTAGAGAAGAAAACCACTTAGTTGAAATTGTATAAAAGGAGCCAGATATCTGCTTCAATCAATCATATCTTAGATTGCACAAGGAAGAATCAAACAAGACCTAAAAAATTCTATGGAAAAAATAGTAGCAAGAGGAGTAGGGAAAAAAGGTAGCTGTCAAATAAGGAGTGAAAGGTTGTGCCAAGAAACTTATTTTTATCAAGAAAATCATTTTCAACCTTTGGATATGTCAGATGCTTTAGGTGTCAAAAACATGGACATATTGTAGGAGACTACAAAAGCATGCAACAAAACATGCAGTTGAATATAAATTCCTATCAAACAATCATTTAAGGAGCACTATTCTAAGCATGAAGATCACCAACAATCAAATATAATTGTCCTTTTTATGAATACCAATTGATCGAATGATTTTGGCCATAAGTCTATTGAATGAACGTCTTATATAAATAATACAAGAAGACAAAAAGGGAGGAGATATGAGTCTATCCCCCCATTGTTCAGTCACATAAGATGCTATGTGTGTGACAATCTTGCCCATATGGCCAAATATTGTAAGCTACTCATATTTCATAGATAATGTAGTCAAAAACGGAATTTCAACAAATTAAATATGTTAAGAAGCTAAAAATAGATGAAAATGTGAGAAATTAGTACATCAATGCTTGGAGAAAGAAAGAGCAGTAAGAGATTGCAACAATAAACTGAGGCTTGCATGGCTTGAAGTGCGATTAATATTTGATCACGACTTGTGACTTTTATATTTGTATTGTTTCATTATTAAAGACATGTCACATGTTGGCAAGGGATTAAGCTTTGATCACGATGGATCTATCTTATTTTGTTGCTGCTATTATATAGATTATGGTTTTTGGTTGCTGCTCATTTGATACATTATTTTCTTAACCACTCCCTATTGTTGTTGATCATTGATATCTACTTAGAGTTTCTATGGTGATGTTGTTGTAGGAAATTTTGCATTAAGAGTATGTTGATGTATTGACTCATCTACTACTAGAGATTTTCTTATTTCTTCCTAGATTATTGTCTGGAGCTAAAGCTTCTGCTTCATGAGTATGAGTCCATGTTGTTGAGATCAATTTATATAGAGTGTCTATATTAATCAAGAGGATTTTTGAATTGATATGTAATGATACTACTATTTCACAGTATCATGCAAAGGTTTATTCTCATTATGGTGGTTCTTTTACTGCCATGTTTTTCCTACAACAGACTAGTATCTAGTGTTGATTGTTGTTTTATTTTTTTTTATCATTATTGGAGCTTCTATGAGGGTTTTCATGTTGGAAAAATACTTCATTATATTAGATTTATATGTTTCTAATATGCCACCAAGCATTCCATTGTATTTGTTGATGAAATTTTGTAAATTGATGTTGTTGAGATCTTAGAATATTGATAAGTCTTTGAGGTTTTCATGTGTTATGTATTTTGATTATATCACTGCTATATGTAGCACATATTGTTGCTCATATTTCCCATGTATTTGCAGTATATGATTATATTAGGCATGCATTGACGAGAGCATACTTGTGTGCAATTGAGTAGAACTTGTGATAACCATGCATGGACTTGTCGATGAGATTATCTTAGTCTTATATCGGTCATGAATAGAGTTAAGCCACAGTGTTTGGCATGTAATGTAGTCGATAATTTTTTTGGCATGTAATGTAGTCGATAATTTTTTTTCATCCATTTATGCACCCTCAAGTCCAAGACAAATCCATGTACATTGTTGTTTTTATCATTTGGTCGTATTGGTGTGTAGTTATGAGTCAAGAACGCTCTCTAGGAGAGATGTTAGAGTTGTTTCAACCATGTATGGGTTGATGGACATCATTGTTAGATACTTGTATTATTATTAAACCATGTATATCATTGCATAATGTTTTGTCATCATGTTTACTAGAGTCTTTCATCTCATAGATGTACCCTCTTTTATGAGGCAAGGAAGCATAGGAAATCATAAATGTTGACGAACATCAATTGGGAAGAGATATTTCCAAGTAAATGTCGAAATTTTTTACTGAACAAAGAATATTTTTTATTTAAGTTGTGGGAGAGTGTTCAACAGCTCAAGGTGAGTATGCTAATGTTGGCATTATACCTTGTCATTGTTATGTATTGTCTATTGGCATTGCTATGAATTAACTTTTTCCATTGATGTCAAAGAGGAAGAGAGTGTGGAGATCAACTTCAGACATTAGGTTAGGAGGGAAAGATCAATTTAATGTTGACATCAATGCAGAAATGTCAGCATTCATGCGAACAAGCACTTAGAATTGTTTTCCTTGTAAAAGTGTCTTCTATTGTTTGTATTAGGTTTAATGTATGATATTCTATGGTTATAATAACATCTAAGTCTACATGTTAATGTCCTAAAGCTGAGTTATAATGTTGGTTAAATAAGGCTGCAAACTCCATGGGAGAAGTTATCTACAAAGTGAAATAACAATACAATTGTTTGGATTCCCATACTATCCAGGCAAATATCTTCTCTAGGAGCCAGTTGCGTCCCATTAAAGAGAATTGTAGGTGGAATTTTCGAATTTTGGGCACACTCAACTAATTCCATGGGTATTTTATATTGTATTTTCACATGGTATTTTCTTAGAAAGGTCATCAAACATTACTCTTCATATAGAAAGAGGTTAAGGTCAAAAATATCCCTCATTGAATGAAGATCAAGGGGCATCAATTTAGGGAAGTAAAATGTTCAAAATACCAGACTAGTTCAAGAGTGTATGAACAATTTTTTTATGCTTTATACTCTTCTTTAGTTATTATTTTAGTCACCATGGAAAATTATAGATGTGAGGAAAATATCTATAGGAGATGTCAGTTAGATGTATTGTGAGGTTGAGCAAGTGTGTGAGAAGAGAAGAGCATGGAATCTGTGAGGAAAATTATGCAGAAAATCTAAATTAGTTTTTGAAAGTTACAAAAGGTTACAGAAGTGTGTTTTTCCAACATCTTATGCAAAGAGAGAGGAGATGGAGTAAGGAATGATAAAAAATCAATTAATCTATTATTTTTTCTAGTGTATTCATCAGAATATTGTTTTGTTTGTAGAGCTTCTTCTTGAAAAGATTTATTATATTGCAGAGATGACTGACATGTTTTTGTTGAGTTTTGAAGTTCGCCTTGGACCTTATTATAACAATGAATGAAAGTGTGGCTATGATATTTTGAGGGGGTTTTGGCCTCCATTCAGTAATGGCTAATCAAGAAAGGGATAGTTTCTCCTTGCTGGTAGTGACCAACAAAATAATATTCAAGGGATGGTAGGTCCATTGAGATGTAGTTTGGTAGTTTAGTGGTGGTTATGCGAGAGTTATTGGGAATGGTGGCTTCCACTAGGTGGTACCGTAAAATTTTGTGTGAGTAGAGACTTCCTAGTTGGTGGTGTCTCCTAATTTGCGCAAGCTAGCTAAAAATGTAATCATTTGATTTATTAATGAAAAAAAAAATAAGAAGCAAAAAAAACAACAATGGGTGGTTTTTGTCCCTGTGGAGTTTCCACCATAAATCATTTTTGTCTCATTGTTGTTAATTTATTTATTGTTTTTCGATGGGCTGATGTGCTACACATAATCAATTTCTACAAAAATAATTATTTAAAATTTGTAAAAGAGCCATCACTATTGATTCACAGTCACTATTTGTAACTTACATTTCCAATGAGTGGTATCCAAGCCAATTCTCTCAAGTGGAGATTAATTATTAAGGTTAGATCGAGGAAATATGGCCAATAATAAGTAGTCTCATAAAAGGAAATGAAGCAAACTCGACAATAAAACTTCAGATCCAGAATAATTCATCTTTTTGTTGGTCGAGGATGCATATGATAATCACGAAAATGGACAAGGAGTTGTATCTTGTTTTAATTGTGGATGTAATGGTAATATTACTTCTAGTTTCCCATTTCTGGGTACATAGAGTGATAACTATGCTCTTGTGGTTAACATGACTTGTTATTGATTACCTTGAATAATTAAAAAGTATCGAGTAGACATGCATATGGAGGGAACTCTAATTTGTAATATTTGTATCAAATCCTCTACAATACCTTATAAGGGTCATAATAGCTCAATGTTAATTTATTGACATTCTTTTCTTTCTTGAGGGACATTTATTCATATGGTTGTGCTCTTAGAAATAACAAATCCACCATATTAAATTCTCTTTAATTTCAATGTTGATCATATTCATTTATCATCCCTTTTCCTTAATAGACAAATCTTCCTTCAATAATTTCAGTTACATATGTGGTCATCTATTTATTGAGACTTTATAGTTCCTTTCAAAGAGACACAAATTTTCACAAATCCTAACATTTTTTGTGAAGTATGGAAGTATATTTTGTTTCACCACTCTAGCAAGGGAAACACTTGGACCATTGTACCTATTTATCATATGCAAATTAATATACATATAATTCTAAAAAAATATTGAGAGCCTTATTTTTCCCATCATATTATGCATCTTAAGATGAGGTATGAAAATTGAATACCCAAAAAGGAAAATAATTCAACTTAAAATGCTAGTAGAAATTGGATTTCTAACATTTAGAACAATATTTGGTATTCCATGTAGAATTTGAGCGATTTACATGAATTCTTCTTCATCTCTACCTACTTCAAAAAGATGATAAATAGGACAATATTATGATCTTGTTTAATTCAATACTTGCTATAGTAATGACACGTTTCATCCGAATTTGGGTAAACTTCTCAAAAATCCATTCACACTTCTTACCAAAACCTTTTGCATGGCTACTAGTTTTAGGAGCTTTGAGATCTTGATTTTATCTCACTTATTTGATTGGCATAAACTACATTGAACAAAAAAATCTCTTTCACATAAAAGTCAAATCATCTTAGAAAAAATATTTATCGATAATATGGTAAGTCCTCAAGAACCATTAATGTCCTCCCATATGAGAACTATGCAATGACAAAAGAACTTTATGTTTGAGTGGAGAATTCTTACATAAGTATAGTTGATGTTGATCTTGATACCACAATAAATCATTCTTCCACATAAATGTTTCTATTAGATTTAGCTCTTCATATATTTCTTGAATGATTTCATACCTTCTCATCCTACTTCCATTATATTGTTGATTTTTCCAACCAATTAAATTGTGGGATCTAAATAACATATAGTAAACAATTTTAACTATTCTTTCCAATTTTATTATATGTGTACCCTTTGTCTCCTATGTATACTAAGTAGAGAAAGTGTGAAGATCATAAAATCATGTCATGCATGTTCTATTCATTGCAAAAGGAGGTTTCCCCATCAAAGTATACTATAAGTATTTTCATTTATCATTTTCAAGGCACAACTTTCATAGCATTTGGATCAAATGTTATGAACCTAGTGACTTAAAATGATAACGAAGCAATAATTATAATCGACTTCATGAGAAAATCATACTTTTACAATAAATGCAATGTAGAAGACAACATGTGATGATCCTAAGTTGGTGCCCTTAGGATGCATGTAGAAGAAAGGAGGCAAAATTATAATGAAGTGTCATGAAGAAAGGGTTCTATTCCACATGAAAATACAACAATAGCAATGTAATAACTCGGTATCTAGGGATTAATAATGGATTTGAGTGTTAACATGGGTTTATATACCACCCATGTAAGATCCAAACTAATTCAAAAACATTGATAGATACTCATGTTTCCCAAGAAGATGTATTTGCTTCATCAAATGTCACTTAAGGATAAAACAATCCCAGAAATGATTGGAGGGTTAAATCATCAAAAAGTTTACTTTGGTAGCCCTTTCCACTCCAACCATCATTCCTTCAAACATTAAATAATCATGATTGTAAAATAGTCACTGTTGTTAAACTCTAAAACCAATCATGATTTACTCATTCAATTCCTTGCTTAATCATCATTTTTTTTACTAATTGCCCAATTAATAATTATTTCCTAAAGCATGTAATCCACTATTTCATAGCAAACCCATTAAGCTAACCTACTAAATTGAATGACTCATTACACCAATTTAAAATCAAAACCCATAACATCACAATGTGCTAACCATTCCAATGTTATCCCTAATATTAAATATCATACACCATAAAAAAAAATGACTCATATCACGATGACATATGTGGTTAACAAAAGTTCTCATATTTCATAATACCTTTAAAAACAACATATGATTATCATAGGTAGATGCCATACTCGATGTGCCATTAAACCTACATACTCGATGAGGCATTAAACCAACATGATAACATGTAGCTTTTGAACATAAAAAATAAACATTTATAATTTAATAATAAATCAAGAAAGGCATAATATCTCTATAAAATTGTAATAAATTTTAGAATGACTCTAAAGATAACACGAAGAAGATGATAACTGAAGTAAATACCGAACACTTTTTAGGTCATTGACTACAGAATTCTTAATTATTTGAAAATCATCCCTTCAATTGAGTATTATAATTCTTTTTCAAGTAATCATTTAAAATATTGCTATTCTTATTATAATGTGCTTTGAAAGATTCACTTATTCTCGTCCTGTGGGCCTCTAAACATTTTAAACATAAATCAACGACGTATAAAATGATTGAATGGTTATGATAAGAGACATTGTCTTGTTTTTTTCCAACATGATACATTTAAAATGCAGAGATATCTTAATAATACAAATTAAAAATAAAATAGATATGGAAAGTAAGAACATATGTACATAGAAAGTAATAAAAGGAATTAAAATCTTACCTAAGTTATGTTTTGTCAAGCTAGTTGTTAATTTTAAAGACGGTTGAAGATAGGGATTCACCGGAGAAGATATATCTGATCCACAAGTACCATAATGTACAATAGCTTGGTTACTGGTACGATTTCCATAATGAACAATATCTTGGTTACTGGTACGATTTTCTCTTCGCAGTCTCCTCTCTAACTCAAGAGTACTAAAAATTCACATAAGCTCTATCTGAGAGGCGCTTTACAAAAGTTGAGAGAGAGACCTTCATGCAGAGCTACAGCTGAAACTCGTTTCTGCATAGCGGGCATTGAAGACGAGTATAAAACCATTGCAAAATGCAATGTTCGTGAAAAATATGACTACAACTCAGTTGTTTTGCAGGCTCACCAATGAAAAAAGTGTCATGACAAATTGAGCATAGCAATCCCTCACCCTCACCATGACCATCGCCAACGAGCTCTTCGGAAATAACAACGGTGAGGGAAGAGTCAACAGCTGAGATGGCAGCCGCCAGCGGAAAAGACTTATGGAGAGCAATATATTGACGTTTCAGGGAACGATGGAGTTCGAACCCTTCAACCCTAACTTGTATGGAAGGGGAGTCCATCGCCATGTGCAGCAACATCCTTCGAGAATCTGAGAACCTACCACTCCATACTATTTGCAGGCTCCACACATTTCCGTCTGGGCGGCTCCAATCCTTTATAGTTCGCAACAAAATAATATCAGTGTTTCCCGTCATTACCATTTTGACGTCGGATTCAGCTCCTATTTCATCTAACACTCGTATATTCACATAATCAGAAAAGGACTCCAACTCCCAGTTATCACCGTTCGCTTGTCTCATGCATCTGAAGACTATGGTTGAGATGAAGTGCTCCTGGACTCTCTTACTATCCCGGCACACATCACGCGAAACAGCATCAACGTCGCTTTCACATTGCTTTGTTACTGGTGCCGTGGCAGCTTCTGATGATGCCCATTGTACGCAACTATCCTTTTGGCCCGGTGCCTCCTTTCCTTTAACATATTTATTAACCTTTTCAAATATTTCCATGGCCAGATCCCTGTAATCAGTAGATACGTTATAGCCGCTTCCATTTTGTGATTCTTCCATGTCCTTTGGTACTTTTATTTCCAGAAGATCGTTCTACGAAACGAAAAATAGAGTCAACCAATAAAATCTTCCTCACTTTCTTTAGCTGTAATTTCCTTTTTGATTGATACTCTCTTTCCAGAAGATCGTTCTACGGAACTAAAAACAGACCCAACCAATGAAACGTTACTCGCTTCTTTAGTTACAAAACTATGGGGCAGCTTTCGTTGGTTTTGTACATATAACAAAAACTTTTGGAGAAATATTGTTCACAGAATGATTTTTACTAGCCGACATATAAAGAAATAATGGTGACGTCTCAAATCCCTCACGCATACGTTTGCGAACGGAATGGAACGCTGGCACCTAAGACTCCATTGGCACTGCAATTTACAATGCATCCATGGATACTGAATTTCAGTTGAATTAGCTATTGGAATAAATAACTTGTTTTTATCAAAGAATTTTGTAATATTTTGCATATTTGTAAATATTAATTTTAAATATATTTGAAATAATAGATCAAAATATGAGATAATACAATTGAGTTTTAAATTATGACTTTGATATTTTTTTTAAAATAAGTATATTTGCGCCTCATAAAACTCAAAACAAATATTTAACGAAGTTAATAATATATATATAATATATATATATAATTTTTCCTCACATTAGAATTTACATTCTTTTCTTTATATCTATATGTATATAGAATATTTATTTAAAGTTTTATGAGTGTGTCTAGTGTCTAACATTGTGTACATGTGTAAAATGTGTACTTTTGCTTATAAAATCTAATCTATCATGTTAAAGGTAAAGTAATAAGTCCATCTGACTTGGGAAGTTCCTATTTCCACCTCTATAAGTTTATTAATGTGCCGTGACATGCGCCCCTTGTAGAGGTGGAAAAAAAAATAACGTTGTGTGCGGGAGCGCATGCAGGGCGCATTAATAAACCTATAGAGGTGGAAATAGAAACTTCCATCTAACTTGTAGAGTAAAAATTAAAATATTAATTACCATTTTAAATGGTAAAAATGCATTTATTAGTAAAAGATGCTCTTTGTGTTATATATTAAATGAAAACAAATGTATAACATTTAATCCTTAGATGCTTTAAGAGAAAAAATTTAGCACTAATCCTTTTTTGAAGTGGAAACACATTTTTTTTTCCTTATTAGAAATAGTCAAGCTCTTTAAACCTTTTCCATTTTCCACATAAATCTTTCATGACACTTGAAATAATAATTAAGAGTAAAAGGCATATTTTTGGAATTTGTCATCCTCTTGCACGTTGTACATAGTGTTTGGATTACATTTTTGCTATGGTTTAGGACATAGGGCCTTTAAATACCTCTTAAAACCAACATATATCAGCCATATTTGAGTTTGAGGCAAAAACTACCATATATAGGTCCTATGTGTTATTTTAATGTACCTCTCCCAAAGCTTCAACTTAAGAATATTTCATAAATGCAAACGGTCCTTGTCATGAATCAATAACAACTGTAAGAGCTAAAGACCCATTAGTGTCATTCAACACATCATAATGTTTGCTAGTAAACCACTAATAATCAAGCAATAGCCATGAGAGAGAATGTGATACGAATTATAGGTGTTTTTAATTGCAATTAAGGGCACGAGGCATCTTTTAGGAAACCAGGCCTTTGTTATCCTCCTCTCAGATTTGTTAGACATCTAGAAAGATTCTTGATATATATCTTTACACATTAATGCGAATGTAGGATTTTTGAAGATAATTCATTGCGAATAGAGGTTAGATATGGTTCTTTGAAGACTTTTCCATTATTCTTTAGTTCAAGAGGAAAGTTATGTGGTTATATACCTATTTCTCTCCCATGACTATCTTAATGGATTTGAGACCCATCCGTGGTAGAAAAAATTTCATAACGAAACATATATTCCACTCAGATGCTAAATAATTCAATATTAGGGCTCATGTCATAGTTTCTAGGATTTGTTCATGCAACTTGAGGTCAAGAAAGTTACAAAATGTTGAATTAGCTGTCACATTGCCCCTTTGGAAAATAGTATGAACTACCTACTATGCGCTACTGGACCCATGATGTGGACTTTTAGGTTCAACTAATAGGCTTATTTACTACATTCCAAATCAACCCTTCCACATTTCCCATGCATACATTATAACTCGGAGAAAAGAATCAAGCATGGGAATTCAACATGAAAATACTATACATTCCGATTTCATTACCCTTCATGAGTCAACAGAAGCATTAATGGAAAAAATGTCATAAAGACACTATAGCTAGCATTGTCATATATCATCATCATAGTCCTACTATCATAATCAAAAGTATTACTGACAAATATCTTCTCCAATATGAATCATAGTGAATGCATAGCTAAACTAGCCTCAATAGATGCAATTCCCCACATCATGCATCATACATAACATAGATAATGTGAACCACAAGTTATACAGTTTCAAACCTTAAAAACATAATTATTCATTATGCATAATTGTCTCATGCATAAGTATTCATCATCTTAAAATCAGAGATAGCACATAAGTTTAAATATGTGACATATAAAGAGTAAGGATCAAACATACAATACATTCCAAGGAGTTGAATCAGATAAAGGTAACTAAAAGAAGGCCCCTTTTAAAATAGAGCACCACCACCCAACTTGGTACTCATTACCTCGAGTTCACACCCGAGCCGAGAGTTCATGCCATGGATCAACTCTCTCCTGTTGATATCTTAAAGGGTATTTAATAACCTCTTTAATCATATGTTTTCCTTTAGCAACATCCCGCTTTTATATAAATATTTTTATCCATTTGCCTACACTTTTCATGGAAAAACTCACCTTTCTCTTCTGTGAGGCCTTTTACATAAAAGCTTTCATTTCTCTCCTACAAGGCTTTTATGTTTTTCTTGAAATTAACATCTTTCTCTAGCTAACTAACTTAATCGATATTTATCTCCAAATCCATTAAGATTATCTATAATTGAACCTAGAAGTCTTATCATGAAGAAATATCCATTCCCATTCACCAATTAGGTTTCATTTCGCAACAACATCATCTCTAGGTGTCTCATTTCCGAAGAGATTAATTTATCTTTATTTATTTAATAATGACGTATTTATACTCATTATTACACATGAGACCTAGCTTTTCTTAGAGTGTTACATACAATAGAGGGGTGTTACATACTTCTCACCTTAAATTTACACCACCATTAGTGTATTACTACATATCACAATTTATTTCCTCCTTCACAGGTAGTTGTCAATGAATTTCTAGATTCCCATGGCCTTGCCACCTAAAATAGATCTTCCGTTATATAGGTTACAAAGGAGTTCTACCGCAATTGTCCTTCCATTTCTACTTGTAACATTTGTTCAATCAATTTTGTGAGAGACTTTAGATGCAATAAACACAAAACTCAATTTTGTTTAGCACATTTAATGTTAGGACTTGATATAACAATACGACTATTTTAGTAAATGTGGGTTAATGTTTCCTTCCATTTAACTATGATTCCTTATTTTCATTGTATTATAATAGGAATAAATTGCATTCCCAATGCCTTTTTGTTCTCACCGAACACTTGCTTCCTAGAGTCTCCCTACACTAGTCACAATAAGTGAAACTAGCACTTTTGGCCCATCAACATGTATAAAATATTACCTCAGGTTAACTCATAACCATGAAAATAATAAACCATATGTAACCATCAATCATAGATCAGAACCATAAATCACATGTATATAAAATGGAAATAAAACACAAATACTTATCCTTGATTTACTCCTGAGCTTCCACCTTTGGCTCGTTTCGGTACACACTTTGGTTCAATTGTTGTCACATACCTCCATGACCTAATATTAATAATTATCTACTATGTTCCCATCCCCCAATTTAACTTCGATTAAATTTAGATTCAATAGTCATCACATGCATAATTATTCCATCATCTCATGAACAAAGATTATACATGC
This sequence comes from Pinus taeda, assembly GCA_000404065.3. Lineage (NCBI taxonomy): Eukaryota > Viridiplantae > Streptophyta > Pinopsida > Pinales > Pinaceae > Pinus > Pinus taeda. The sequence goes on from APFE030959694.1 coordinate 23,383, forward strand.
AAGTACACTCATACACTTAAACATTCAACAACATCAAGTGTTATGAACCATGACATAGCAGAATGAAATTATACTCATAAATTTAAAGATGCAACAACATAAAAAGTAAGGAGCCACATATAGAACATCCCAAGCAATGGAAGCAACCTAGATTAGCTGAAAGAACCATCACTTGGAAAATCGAGCACTACCACCCAACCTAGAACTGGTTGCCTCCAGTTCACTCTCGAGCCGAGAGTTCTTGTCAAGGATCAGATCCTTTTTTTCATATCTTACCTCTTTCATGATATCGTTTCATTTAGTGGCTTCCCACTTTTAGGTGGATATTTTTATCCATTTGCCTAGGCTTTTCATGGAAAACCTCACCTTTCTCTCCTGCGAGGATTTTCCCATAAATGCTTGCCCTTCTCTCTTGCAAGGATTTTATGTTAAACTTAGCATATTTTTCCAGCTATGAAACCTAATGGATATTTATCTTCCAATCCATTAAGCTTATCTAGAATTTTATCTAGAAGCCTTATCATGAAATAATTATCGATTTCCATTCGCCAATGGAATTTCATTTGGAAAGAATCTCATCTCTTATTGTCTCATTTTCTAAGTGGTTAATTTATCTTTATTTATTTAATAATAATGTATTTGATTTCATTGTTACACATGAGAATTATGTTAGTTCAACATAGTGTTACATACAATATCGCGGTGTTACATACTCCCCGCATTTAGTCATTTGAATACCATAATTTGTTTTAATTTAACCAATGTATAATTACTTCATTATCCTTTAGTTAAAGAGAAACCATGAGTAGCAAGAACGTAATAAACCATCACACATAATACATCACAACAACACATGAGGAAAATAGGATTTTTTTGGTGGAAATCCAATGTGGGAGAAACCCGCCACTGCCATCGTCTTTGTATTCATGTTTTATTATAAGGGAAAACATATTAAAAATTGGACTAGCGCTGACTCATACCAGTATGCAAGTACACACTTGCATAAGGCTATGGCCTTCTCTTGTTCTCCAACATCCACTATAATGGAGCTCCAAACCCCTGATCTTGTTTACCACTTCCTACCAAAAGGGAGCTTCAACCCCCTCATCTGTTTCACCAGATAACCCTAGAAGGAAGCTTCAACTTCGTCAATGAAGGCTACAACACTCAACACCTATGAGTACCTCCTTTAATAGTATTTCATACAAGATCCACATGACCCAAAAAAACAAACCTGTAGGCCAATTTTCATTATATTTTCAGAATAAACCCACTACAATCATTCACACTCAATACCAAATAACAATTCTAAATCTAATCATTGTATGGAATAACTCAGTGGCTAAACCAACTAAATCATCCAAGCATCACTGTAACGTAATCAATCAATACAACTAGATCAAATTAAATCAAGATAGATCATATTAATGCATAGCTACTCATCAATCATCTAGACATTATTACCCATCACAAAAGCCAACTGTTGTAACCATGATAAAACATATGTCAAAACATATATGCTACTATTCTGAGACATACCTATGTATGTAATTGCTTCTCTTGAAGAGGACCTGCATACGTATCTCAAAATACTTAACTACTAATTGTAAATCACTGTCATAACGAATCAATCACTGAATCACATAATAAACCCATCATAGATCATTAAACTAGATACATATCATCACACAATAGCACCATCTCTAGTCAACATATCATTCCATAAATAATTCAAACCAACCAGAGTTGTTAAACATAGATTATCATAAGAGAGGAATCACTGACAGATAGTAGCAACCATAACAGAACTCATTAGATATAAAAAAAAAATATCCCATACTGCAAAACCCTAGTAGATGTGCGCAAATCTTATAAAACACTTCCATGTATTTACACGCTTCTCATTCACCACACTTGCATACAGATTTTTCCATACTACAGAATATATACGTGACTACACAAAGGAAGATCACCTTATGTATGTGACTTCTCAATGTTAAACCCATGAACAGATATTTAATCACTCAAACATACCTTTGTTGCAACACAACATCTGTCAAACACAAATATTTACATGCAAGATATTATAGACATGTATCATACTATCATCATCCCAGATCTATAAAACCATAAAAAAATTATTCAATATGTGGTCATTTCAGATCTATTAGATCGGATTCATCTCCACGGTTCCTAGTACACTCTTATTCTAGATCAAGTTATTCATAAATAATTCGTTACATGAACACCTTCACACTTGATCCTCATCTCCTTAAATAGTATAAGACTTACCGAATACCTTAGGCCCATCCTTTATTAATATCAATGGTATTCCTTGATGGAATTAAATCTTCTTTGTCATGTTGACTACTATGAGCCAATACCATGTTAAATACCCCTGGTATTCATATTACAATGGTGGGAAAATTGTAAGCGACTTCTCTTGATCACACCTGTGTACGTACATATCTTCTCTTCACGGGCCCCACATATACTTTCCTAAACTTTAAACTTATAATATTTCTATCTCTAAATTGATATTCCTTTGTTCATTCTCTCTGTCACATATGTATCATCCTATATAATCATCCCACTGTCATCATTCTTACATATTTATCAAGTAGGTTTCTATTAAGGACAACACGTTAGTCATAATACCAATACATGTACCTATGGCCATGAACTAGAAGAGGTATTCTTAGAAAAGGAAGGGAAAAAATGACATCTCGAAGAACCCCTATTTTTTTTGGTTAAGGATGTAAATGGAAATCGTGAAAACAGATCAATTTTGATTGAATTTCAACCTAATCATGATTTTACTTCTCATTTCCCATTTCTTCATGCATACAATGATTATGATGCTCTTGAGGTTTATGGGGTAGAGGATGATAATTAGTCATTTGAATTCAATCTTTCAAGTCCAAAGGGAGGTATTTCTTTTATGGAGAAATTATGTTCAAAAAATTATGAATATTAAGAGAAAAGAGAAACAATGGTCATTGGAGAGGGTATTGAAATTCTCACTCTTGAAAACAAAGATCAACAAAAACTATTGTAGTTTTTTATGAGAAGGAATTTGCCTTCAAAGAAGAAATACTTAGTGTCAAAAATTAGATGGAAAAATGGAAGAAAGTTGAACAAGGAATGAGGAAGTAGTACAGATAAAAGGAAGTTCAATATGAAATATAGGGGACAGACATGGTCTCATTAAGAAGCGATGCAAAGAATAAAACCACTGAGTTGAAATTGGAAAAGAGGAGCCAGATATCTACTTCAGTCAATCAAATCTTAGACTTCACAAGGGAGAACCTAGTTTAGAACAAGAACCAAAAAATACAATAGAAAAACATAGTAGTCAAAGGAGTAAGAAATAAAGGTAGTAGTCAAATAATGAGCCAAAGGTTGTGCCAAGAAAATTATTTCCATCAAGAAAATAATTTTCAACCTTTGGATATGTCATATGCTTTAGGTATCCAAAGTATGGACATATTGTAGCAAACTACAGAAGCATGCAACAAAATAAGCAGTTGAATAGAAAGTCCTATCAAACAATCATTCAAGGCGGACTATTATGAGCATGAATATCACCAACAATCAAGTATAATTGTCCTTTTTATGAATACTACTACTTATCCAATGATTTTTTCCATAAGGCTATTGATTTTGGGTCTTATACAAGGAATACAAGAAGACAAATCAAGAGGAGATATGACTCTGTTACGCCATTTTTCGGTCACATAAGGTGTTAAGTGTGTGAAAATCTTGTCCATATGCCCAAATATTTTAAGCTACCCATACTTCTTAGGTAATCTATTAAAAAAGGTATTTTTAACAAATTGAATCAATCAAGAAGCCAAAAAGATATGTAAATGCCAGAAACTAGTCCATCAATTCATGGAGAAAGAAAGAGCAGTAAGAGATTGCAACATAAAATTGAGGGTTGCATGGTTTGAAGTGGAGAATATGGAAGCATCTTGAGCTTGCAAGGAAAAGCATTGAAAATGTAGCCATATAGAAGTGTTCTATATGGAATATTTGCATGATAGGAATAAGGTGTAAGAGTTGAGCAGGAGTTGCATGAGGTTTGCAGGTTTTCTTATTTATTTATAGTTATATATTGTAAATATTTACGCTACTAATAATGAATTTTCTAAGAGAACTTTGATCAAGGTTTGGGCATGAAGTATTCATAGAGAGAGTTTCCAAGGATTGAAGAGATGTCACATTTTCATGGGGAGTAATTTTTCTTCCATTGGACCAATAGATTATTTGCGTTATGTTTGTTGTGGAAGGGCCCATTATATTTGTCATGCAATTTTTGACATTGCCTTATTTCAAGGCTCATCAGTACTCAATGTTTGTGAATGTTAATAATGAAGTTTCATTCGGTTATAAGCATTCGAATTGGAATATCCAGGGTTTTCATGGAGAATGTATTGTTTCTTAATCTTGTATGGGATCGTATGTGGTTGCTTAATGATACGTTTGAATTTATTTTAGAGCTCTCATTATGGCTTGCCTAACTTCCATTGTTGAATGCTTAAGAGAGATTGAGTTACATGTGTTGTTAGCAAGGTTAAAGGTTTTTATGCCTATATTGTTGCTACGAAAAATAGAATGACGGTGATGCATGGAGCTCATATTCATAGTCTTAGATATTTTTATTGTTTCATTATTAAATATGCGTGACATGTTGGCAAGTGATTATAAGTTGATCACGATGCATGTATGTTATGTTGTTGTTACTATTGTATATATTATGGTTTTCGATTTCTCCTTATTTGATACATTATTTTCTTAGCCACTCATCATTGTTGCTGATGATTAAGATCTACTTAGGGTTTCTATGGTGATGTTGTTGTAGGAAAGTTTGCATTAAGAGTATCTTGATGTATTGACTCATCTACAACTATAGATGTTCTTATTTCTTCGTAATTTGTTGTCTATAGCTAGAGATTGAGTTGTAGCAGTATGGATCCATATTGTCGATCTCAATTGATATATAGTGTATGTATGAATTTTTGAAGTGATATGTAATGCTATTACTAGTTCACACTATCATGCAAAGGTTTATGCTCAATATGGTGGTTGTTTTACTTCCATGTTTTTGCTACATAGAATTGATATCTAATGTTGATTGGTGTGTTATTTGGTTCATCATTATTGGTGTTTCTATGAGGGTTTTCATATGGAAAATATACTTCATTATATCACATTTATATGTTTCTACTATGCCACCAAGCATTGCCATGTAATTGTTGATGAAATTTGGTAAAATGATGTTGTTGATATCTTAAACTGTTGCTAAGTCTTTGAGAGTTTGATGTGTTTTATCATGTGTTATGTATTGTGATTATGTCATTGTTACCTTTAGCACATATTGTTTCTCATAGTTTCCATGTACTTGCATTATATTGATATATTAATCATGCATTGAAGAGAACATACTTGTGTGCAATTGAGTCATTGGGTCATGTTGGATTGTAGTTATGAGTCAAGCATGCTTTCTGAGAGAGATGTCAGAATTGTTTCAACCATGTATGGGTTGTTGGGAATGATTGTTACATCCATGTATTATCATTAAACCATGTATCACGTTGCAGAACATTTTGTCATGATGTTTACTAGAGTCTTTGATTTGGTTGATGTACCCTCTTTCATGAGGTAAGGAGGCATAGGCAGTCACAAACATTGATGAACATTAATTGGGATGAGACATTTGGAAGCAAATGTTGGAAATTTTGGTTGGATGAAGAATAATTTTCATTCACGTAGGGGGAGAATGTTAAATGTCTCAACATGAAAATGTTAATGTTGGAATTAAACTTTTCCATTGATGTCAAAGTGGAAGAGAGTATGGAAACCAACTTCAGAGGCAAGATCAGGTTTAGGTTAACACCAATGCAAAGTAATGTTGGAAATCATTTCAACGTGCACTTAGAATTGTTTTCCTTGTAATCGTGTCTTCTATTATTTGTATTAGGTTTCATCTATGATATTCCATGATTATAATAATGTCTAAGTCTACATGTTAATGTCCTGAAGCTAAGTTATAAGTTGGTGAAGAAGCATGGAAACAACATGTGATAAGGCATCTTGTTTAGGACAAAAATATGCACCAATCAAAGATGTAAATATCATTTTTGGGATTCCCATTCTATCCAAGCAAATATCTTCACTAGGAGAAAGTTTTGTCCCATTGAAGATAGTTGTAGGTGGAATTTTCGAGTTTTGGAAACACTCAGCTAATCCCATGGGTACTTTATATTGTATTTGCACATGATATTTTCTCAAAAAGGTAATCAAACATTACTCCTCATATAGAAAGAGATTAAGGTTGAAAATATCCCTCATTCAATGAAGATCAAGGGGAATCAATTTAGGGAGGTGAAATGTTAAAAATACCATACTAGTTCAAGACTGTATGCACCAACGTTTTAAGCTCTATACTCTTTTGTAATTATTATTTTAGTCACTTTTGGAAAATTATTCGTGCACTCCGTGAGGAAAATTATGCAGAATATTTATAGTAGTTTTCAAAAGTTTAAAAATGTTGTAGAAGTGTCTTTTGACCAACATCTTATGCAAAGGGAGAGGATATGGAGTAAGGAATCATTGAACATCATTTAGTGTATTATTGTTGCTATTTCATGGACTAGAATATTGTTTTGTTTGCACCGTTTTTTCTTGGAAATATTTATTATATTGTAGAGAGGACTTACATGCTATTGTTGAGTTGTAAAGTTCTCCTTGGAGCTCAGTCTAAAAATGAATGAAAGTGTGGCTCTAATATTTTGAGGGGTTTGGAGCCTTCATTCAGTAGTGGCTAATCACGAAGGTTGTAGTTTCTCCTTACTGGTGGTCATCAACAAAATAATCTTCAGGGGGTGGTAGGCCCACCGAGTAGTGGTTGGATAGTTTAGTGGTGGGTATGTGAGACTTATCAGGAGTGATGTATTCCACCATGTTGTATCCTACAATCTCGTGTGAGTAGAGACTTCCTAGTTGATGGTGGGCAACAATATTGTTCAAAGGTGTAGTTGCTCCTAACAGGGGCAAGCTAGTTGAAAATGTAATGATTTGATTTATTAGTGACAAGAAAATAATAAGAGAAACAAAAACAATGTGTTTTGATGGCCTCATGTGCTACAAATCATCAATTTTTAAGAAAATAATTATTTAGAAAAAACAATTGTAAAAGAGACATCACTATTGATTCATAGTCACTATCAATAATGATTTTCATTTCCAAGGAGTGGTGTTCAAGCCATCTATCTCATGTGGAGCTTAAATGCTTGAGGTTCGACCAAGTAAATATGGCGAAGAACAAGAAGCAAGCTCAGAAAAGGAAAGGAAAGAAAATGGATAAGAAAAATTAGATCCATAATAATTAATCTTTTTGTTGGTCAAGGATTCATATGAAAATCATGAAAATGGACCAAGGGTTGCATCCTATTTTAACAGTGGATGTAATGGTCATTTTACTTCTAGTTTCCCATATCTAGGTGCATAAAGTGATGATGATGCTTTAGATATTGATAAGACTTCTCATTGATTAACTTCTATAATTAAGAAGAATGGAAGACTAGATGAAGACATGAAGATGGTGTGAACTCAAATTTGTAATCCCTACATACAATCCTCTACAACACCTTATAAGGGCCATAATAGCTTAATGCTAATTTACTAACTCTCTGTTTTTCTTGAGGGGCATATATTTATATTGTTGTAGTATCTGAAATAAAAAATCCCCCATATTAAATTCTCTTTAATTTTAATGGTTGTTTTGTTGCTTTTTCACCCCTTTTCCTTCATAAGAAAATCTTCCTTAAATAATTTGACAAGCTCTTATTGGTTCCATATGTGGTCATATCTATATTGAGCCTTTATAGTCCCTTTCAAAAATGAGCTAATGTATGGGGAACCATATGCATAAATTTCCACAAGTGGTGACATTTTTTGTGAAGTATGGAAGTATATTTTTTTCAGCATTCTAGCAAGGGAAACATTGAGACCATTCTACCTATTTATCATATCCAAATTAACATATATATCATTTTGAAAATTTATTCATAGTCTTAGTTTTCCCAACATATTATGCATGTTAAGATGAGGTATTAGACAATTGAATACCCAAAAAGGAAAATAATAATGCCTAAAATGCTAATATAAATTTGATTTCTATAATTTAGAACAATCTTTGGTATTCCTTGTAGAATTTGAACTATTTACATGAATGTTTCTTCATCTCTACCTACTTTAAAAGGATGAAAAATAGAAAAATATGATTTTATATTTTAATTCAATATCTTGCTAGCATAATGACACTCTTTCATTCAAATTTTCATAAAATTCTAAAAAAATCCATTGGCAATTCTTGCCAACCCTAATTTTTCTTGGCTAGTGGTTTTAGGAGCTTTAAGATCTTGATCTTATATCCCTTATTTTATTTGCATAAACTACATTAAACCAAAAAATATCTTTCACATAAACCTTAATATCACCTTAGAAAAAATAGTTCTTGATCATATGGTAAGTCCTCAAGAACCACTAATGTCCTCCCATAGGAGAAGTGTGCAATTACAAAAGAAATTTATGTTTGAGTTTAGAATTCTTACATAAGTATAGTTGATCTTGATACCACAATAAATCATTCTTCCACATAAATGTTTCTACTACATAAATGTCTTCACATATTTATTGAATGATCTTGCATACCTTCTCATCCTACTTCCATTATATCCTTGATTCTTTGAACCAATTAAAGTTTGGGATCAAAATAACATAAAGTAAACCCTTTTAAGTAGTTGTTCTAATTTTATTATAAGTGTACCCTTTGTTTGCTATATATACTAAGTAGAGTAACTGTTAGGATCATAAAATCGTGTCGTGTATGTTCTATTCATTGTAAAAAGAAGTTTCCCCATTGAAGTGGACTATAAATATTGTCATTTATCATTTTCAAGGCACAAGGTTCATAACATTTGGATCAAATGTTACGAACCTCGTGGCTTGAAATGATAACAAAGCAATAATTATAACCCATTTCATGGGAAAATCCTTCGTTTACAATAAATGCAATATAGGAGACACCATTTGATGATCCTAACTAGGTTCCATTTGATGATAAGAAAATAATAATTATAATCCATTTCATATAGTCCATTTCACAAGGAAATCCTCAATTTACAATAAAGGAAATGTAGAACACACTATGTGACGATCATAACTAGGTGCCTTTACTCCGAATGTGGAAGAAATGAGGTACATATAAAATGAGTGAATGGTTATGATGAAAGATTGTCTTATTTTTATAAACATGATACATTTAAAATGGAGATATATATTAATAACATAAATGAAAAGTAAAATAGATATGGAAAGTAATAACTTATATACATAGAAAGTAGTAAAGGGAATTAAAATATTACATAAGTTATGTTTGGTCAAGCTAGTTGTACATTTTAAAGATGGTTGAAGATAGGGATTCATGTCCTTTGGTACTTTTATTTCCAGAAGATCGTTATATGAAACAAAAAATAGAGTCAACTAATAAAATCTTCCATATTTGAGTTAGAGGCAAAATATACCATATATAGGTCCTATGTCGTGTTCCAATGTACCTATCTCAAATCTTGATCTTAAGAAGCTTTTGTAAATGTAAATGGTCATTGATATGCATCAACAACAGGTTTAAAGAGGTAAAGACCCATTAGTGTCATTCAACACATCATAATGTTTGCTAGTAAATCACTCATAATGAAACGATAACTATGACAGAGAATGTGTTGCAAATTATAGGTGTTTTTCATTGCGATTGAGGCAAGGAGGCATATTTTAGGAAGTAGGCCTTTGATACAATCTTATGAGCTTCATTAGACCTCTAGAGACATTCTTGTTATATATCATTATATAGTAATGTGAAGGTAGAATTATTGAAGATAATTCATTGTGAATAGAGGTTAGGTTTGGTTCTTTATGTTTTAGCTTAAGAGGAAATTTATATGGTTGTATACCTATTTCTCTCCCATTACTATCTCAATGGATTTGAGACCCGTCTGTGATAGAAAACATTTGATAATGGAACATATATTCCACTGACATGGTAAATACTAAGAAATCAAATGAGTCGAGTTGAATGATTTAGCGTCGATTGCATGTTCTGATTTTGAGCTAGAACCCAACAAGGGGATCAACAAGGGAAAAGGAATTATTGACATCGAACCAAATACCACCATTGTGACCACCAAGGTTTAGAAGATTGATCTTGAAGATTCAGACGAGGGGGGTTGTCTCCTCTACTAACAAATGTGGGTGAAGTGTTCTATGTTGCAGTTCCTTCTCAACAGTGGGAGCCAAAATAATCTCGTTTTAGTGGATGTTGTGAGTTGGTTGGCCATACCAACAACACCACATGCAGAGTCATACACCATCGAGTGACTTCACCAGGGATGAAATCTTCGCGCCAACTAGCATTGTTTCCTTCCCTACAACATCAAGCCCTTCACGAATCAGGTATTGTTTGATGTTGCTCCTCTATATATTTGTGATGTGTTATTAGGTCAACCATACTTCTTGAAGTTTCATGTTGTGTATCATTCCAAGAAGCACATTCTTACTATTACTTTGGGAAATAATTTATATGTGATACTGGAGGTAGCCTCACCTACGATCATCTATTTTATCTTTGTTAAGAAACGTTGTAACATCATCTCCTAGACTGGAAAACCTGTTTTCTTTCTTATTCACTCTAAAATAAAGGGGAATATAGTGGCCACATACATTGCCCCTGAAGAGGATTCCCTCACGCAGTAGAAGCATGTGGATAAATTCATGCAATAATAGCAGGACATATTGTACTTACCCGCAAGGGTATCTTTGCATGATTACATCAAGCATTTGATCGATCTGACTCTCGGATGACCTCTACCCAATAGGATAATATACCACTACATGTTTTGAAAAATAAAGAGATCAAGTGGAATATCTAAGAGCTACTACGTAAGGGGCACATCTAACCAATTTCCTCACCTTGTGGGAATCTGATTGTACTTGTACAAAAGAAAGATCAAACATGGAGACTCTACTTTGATTATCGGGAACTATACAAAATCATTATCACCAATATATAACCAGTCCCATAGATTAATGAAATTCCTAAGTAGCTCAAGGGAGCCGAGTATTTTACCAATATTGATTTGAAGTCTAGCTATCACAAGGCTCTTATAGAATCCACAAATTTATGGAAGACCATGTTCAAATCCTGGGAGTGCCTTTTCGAATGGTTGTTGATGTCCTTCACAATGAAAAATGCCCCTACAACTTTTAGGAGGTTGATGGATGACATCTTGTAACCCTTCATCAAATCATTTGTGGTTGTACATTTGGATGACATACTCATATTCGACAAGAGGTTGGAAGAGAACCTACAACACATTAGGCATGTCCTTCAAAGTTTGTACAACAAGCTATATTCCATATTAGACAAATGCACATTTGGGATGAGACATGTCAAATATTTGGGCTACATCATTGATGAGAAAGGTGTGCATGTGGATATGGCTAAGGTCCAAGTCATTCAGGATTGGACAACCCCAACCACTGTAACTAAGATTCACAACTTTTTGGGGCTTGGAAATTTTCATCGAAGGTTTGTGTTGGGATTCTCTCATATCACTTGGCCTCTGATTTAGGTTAGCAACGAAGGAGCAAAAAAAGATATCTTCTTGTGTAAGTCCCAACAAAAGGAATTCGTTGAGCTGAAGCACCACCTCTACTCTTCACTTGTACTCACATTACTAAACCTCCAACAACCATTTGAAATTGAGACAAATGCCTCTTAATATACTATTAGTGTAGTTCCCATCTAACAGGGGCATCTGCTGAGCTATGATGGTGAGACACTTTCTCATACAATTTCAAAATACCCAATCTATGAGAAAGAGATGAATCACATCATGTAGGCATGCTCACAATGAAAACATTACGTTCTACGGAAGGATATAGTTATCCACACAAATCATTGATCTTGTAAGTTTATCAAGACAAAATGGAAGTTGCAGATTGATCGACATCAAAAGTGGTCTACATATCTGCAACAATTCCACTTTGACCTTAAATACAAGAAGGGCAACACCAATCATGTTTGAGATTGCCTTAGTCAACGTCGAATTGTAGGATTAATTATTGTTCTCAACTCTTGTGGCCACGAAACCACCAAATGAACACAATTGTACAAAAATGATCTAGATTTCACCACCACATAATAGATGTTAGTGGATGGGAAGCAAGTTCTACATCTATAACTCGAGGATGCACTATTGGGCACCTTTGTGTTCCTTCAAGAGGGAATGTCAAATTGATTTGGCAGGCACATTATAGTCAAGTTGCAGGACACTACTGTGTCGAGAAAATTGCGGTCATACTACATAAGTATTTTCATTTTCTAAAAATATGATAGGGCATTCAAAAATATATTAGACCCTGCATTTTTTGTGTCTTCACGTAGTCAACAATAAAGAAGAAAAGATTTTACACTCCTCTTCCTTCTCTAATCCATTTCTAGGCATCCACATCTATGGCTTATTTGTCATCATGGATATATTTTCTAAGATGGATATGTCGTTGACTTGGAAGATGAGTATCATAGTAAAGGAAACTGCCAAATTCTTCTTTGATGAATATGGCTACATTTTTTGATCTCACAGACCATTATATCATATCGCGATCAAAAGTTCCTTAGCACATCCTAGTTGAGCCTTTGAACATTATTGGACACTAATCTCATCAAGTCTAATACATTCCATTTCCAGTCAGATGGCAAAACAATGTAGTGAAGAGGATGATAGTGCACATACTACACATGTACAACTCCAATAATCTAGAAACCTAGGATGATAGACTTACTTATGTGCAACAAAATTATAAAAGAGCTCTTCATAGCTCGACTGGTCATAGTCCTTTTTTAGTGGTTGTGGGTTTACAAATATTGCGTCTGACTAATGTTGTGATGCCTCATGAAATTACACTAACATAAAGCACACATATACATTATAAGCATGATAAAGAAACTTTATTGATTGAACGCATCTAACATATTCGCTAACAACTACACAAAATGTTCGATAAGTCCAATGCAAAGTACAAGCAGTGACATGATCAACGTTAGGTGCCATACAATTTTTAGGTGTGTGATAATGTTTGGTTGCATTTGTTGAAATAACGCCTTACCAAAGCCCATCAAAATATCACACCACTCGGATATGGGTCTTACACTATCACCAAGGATGTGTGAGACAATTCTTTCAAGCTCAACATTCCCCCATTCCTTGGCCTACACCTAGTGTTCAATGTGGGCCACCTTTGGCTATAAATTTTATCATTTCTGGACCATTTCATTGTTATGATATTCTTTCATGGCTTTTCCACCAACCTAACCAAACTAAGAGTATAGTATGAAGGAATATTACAACTAATATGCAACTCAAGTAACCATCCATCATTGATAACCTATGACATCGAGATAGCAATATGAAATCATCATTAGGAAAAATATTGTGCAATAAAGTTTTGTTAGTAACCCATCTCCTTGTTCACGTATTATCAAGATTAGTAGGCTTTCCATGCAAAAAGTTACAATCCTCAAGAAACATACCATATGTAACATAATATGTACATGTATCATCACCCTGTAATATATGTGAGAAAAGATAACAACACTATAGGCATCACTAATAACTACACCATATCAAACTAATGCATGATTGAAGATATAATGATAGAAGCACATAAGTAGTGAGTGAAACTCATCATCATCAACCAATGTCAATAATGACCATTGCATGGTTATCCTCTTCATGTACAATTAACTCCACTAAGTGAAACTTTATCCACGATTTTATGATCACTAATCATAGAAAAAAATATCATATGTGTCCTCAACAACAACAACTACACATCATTAAGTATAGATATACTCATCAACATGCAACAAGGAATTCTCAAGAACGCATAATTCCAACAATGTACAATTAAAATCATAGAAAATGCTCCCTCTCAACTTGTGCCAACTATTCACTGTTAGGTTTGATCATATCCAGATTCATTAATTAGTAAATCCATGAAAGAAACAAAGTAACAATGCAATATTGCAGCAACTCCTAATCCATCATAAACCAGTACTTCTTCTAAGCATTATCTAAGCAACAACAGACTGTATCCAACGAATGGAAAAAATAGAAATCCAAATAATAACAGAGTAAAGCATATCAGCACCTCTCCCCGAGTATTTTCCATTGTTTCTTCATCTCGGAGAGACTATGTGATAGTATAGATCAAAACTTGCATATATCCACGATTGTCCCTTATGAGATCCACATACATAAAGTAAAATAATAAATTTTCATAGCCACAACTCCCCCTGATCCTATGATGGATGTTCTTGTTTCACTATTACTACATCAGATATACTATCAGTAATATAAGCAACATGAATATTAAAATAACGTAGAAATCATCATCAAGTTATACACATGTATCACCCTCCCTGAGATCATACATCAATGATTATGAGTCCTAATAATCATCACCTTCTCTTTCTCAGGTCATGTATCTCACATCCCTTCTGTAGTCACTATGAGAAGTGTTCCTTTAAGAACAATATATCGTAGTAGAGATCATATTCTTTACTATGAGTTGGAATCCTCCTGATTTCTTTGAGAATTTATTTCTTTAAACATGTATAGCTTCTCTGGATTTAAGTATCCTCTTTCTATGATCTTTCGAGTTTCTTTATCTATAACCTTACATTTGGTTGATGTAAACACAATTACATTTCCTTTATCCACTATTTTACCTACACTCAGAATATTTTTCTTTAGCCCTTGAACTAATAAAGTATCAAGCTCTCCTCTATGTTTATTAATTTTGGCTCTACCTTTTCTAAGAACTTTTTCGAGAGAACTATTTGCAAGAATAACCTTATCAGCTTGGCTTTTCTTGAGAAACTCCACATTACTCTTATCTTTGGTCATCTGATGAGAGAACCTGGTGTCTATCTACCATTAATATTCATCGTCAAATGATAAAAGATAAGGAACACACATTATATGTTCTTATTCTTTCCACTTATTATCAAAAATGTTGGTGGATCCATCCTTCTCATGTCTTTTGACATTATCTATTTGCTTGCCACGTTGTCTTTAGTGATTCGTTGATTTATTCCTGAATTATTTTGCTACCTGTCCAAACTTGTAACAAGCATATCGTATTATATGGCCAAAAAGGGGAGCAAAGGAATATTTTTGTTTTATTCAGTACTTTTGTTTTTTGCATTGTTACCCTTTACATTCCTTGCACTAACTTGTGAACTAGATTCTCCTTTAATACTTTCAGAAATACCATGACGAGGTTTAATTGAAGGAGACCTATGACTACCAAGAATGTTATAAAAAATCTTATTACTATCTTGAAATCTCAATGTTTATCCTTTTATTCCAATTTACCTTTTAGAATGTTTACCTGAAGCTCCATTCTTTGGTATTGCTTTTCCTTTTCAAGATATCTATTTCCCATTCCTTCTTCAACATTTCTTCCTTCTTCCATTTTCTCCTTTAAGTTGATAATTTCTTCCTTCATCCCATTCTCTTGCTCTTCAAATACTTGAAGTAGTTCTCCATTTCGCTTGTTGGACATTTCAGGATCTATTCTTAGAGATACAATCTTTTCTTCAGGGCCTTCAAAATGTTGTTTAGATTATATTGTAACATTTATTGAATTAATATGATTCTTGTAAACATATTCCTACAATTTATCTTAAGATTAATACTATTTTTCAATGAAATATCAAGTTTTATTCTAATATTAGGAACTCCCTCTATTATGTCATCTTCGGAATTAGTAACATACTCATCTTTTGATGCATTATTATTTTCTTGAGAATAAGTTTACTTGTTGGTTCCTTTGATGAACAATCTTCCTTTGTTCTTCCTTCATTGATTTCTTGTATCTTATCCATACTTCCTGTGTATTTTCATAATTCATAACGCTATTTAATGTTGAATCAGGTAGATACTAATGTTGCTACTTAATCCCTTACTACTATTTTTCACTTCTTCGTCTGATGGAGGAATTTTAGTGAAGCCATTTCATACTAAATACCAAACGTTATGATTCATTAGATTAGTGTAGGAATTTACAGGGTAAGTTCCTCAGAAAGAACACCAAAAGGACACCGCTCAGAACGAGATCTCAAATCAATACACCAGTATTTTTGACGTGGTTAAAACCCTCAAAGAGGGAAACAGTCCACGGCCTACGCCAACGTGGCTACTACAAGAAATTTATTAATAAAAGAATGAAAATTTACATAAGATTTCTCTCATAGACAGATTACCCGAACAATGACCCTCCACGCGCTTTAAATAGAACTCATGGACCAATCGGGTGTCAAGCCACGGATCAAGTGTTGGTAATACCGAGGAGAGAGTGAACCGTCAGACCACTACATATCGTGACCGTCGGATTGTAAGTTACAAAATGTAAAATGGTAAAGAAACACACTTTACCTAAATCTATACCTAACTCTATACTAGACCAAGGTTGAACTTAACTATTTCCTATGTGTCGAAATATCCTAACATCCCCCCTTAAGAACAACTTGGGTTAGGATTGAAGGATTTACAAATATGACACAATAGGAGAAGGAAGGAGGCACTAGAGCCTATCCCCCCTTAGTGACAACTTCCTGAACTCCAAGCATATATCGAAGTTTAATGAACTTCGCCTCTGTGAGAGCCTTTGTGAAGATGTCTGCAACCTGATCATCTGTTGAACAATATTGCACTTCAAGAACATGGTCATGAATGAGCTTTCTGATGAAGTGCATGTGAAGTTTAATGTGTTTGTTGCGCTGATGCTGAACTGGATCTTTGCAAAGCTGAATGGCACTTTGATTATCACACCAAAGTGTAGTCGGATGCTGCTGCTCAAAGCCCAATTCCGATAGGATCTGACGAAGCCACAAGGCTTCCTTACTAGCTTCCACGGCACCACGATACTCTGCTTCTGCTGACGAAAGAGAAATGGCAGCCTGTTTCTTACAAGCCCATGTAATAGGTCCTGAACCAAGAGTGAAGACATAACCGGCAGTAGACTTCCGATCATCAGGGTCACCAGCCCAATCAGAATCAGTGAAACCAACTAATAGAGGAGCTGCTTTGGCACTGTAATGAATCCCAAACTGTACTGTACCTCGAACATAACGAAGTATTCTTTTAGCTGCTTTCCAATGACTTTCACGGGGGTTTTGCATAAACCGAGCAACCAGGCCAACAGCAAAGGAAAAGTCAGGACGAGTATGGGTTAAATACAAGAGTTTTCCTACAAGTTGACGGTATAAGGTAGCATCAACTTCAGGAAAAGTACAAGAGACTGAAAGTTTGACTCCAGACTGAAAGGGAGAAGGAGCTGGCTTACAATCTTCCATGTGAAAATGACGAAGAATATCACAAGCATACTTGGACTGGGAAAGGGAAATACCCTCCTTGGATTGCAAGACTTGAAGACCGAGAAAATAGTGTAAGTGTCCTAAGTCTGTCATTTCAAATTTCTTTTTAAGGCTGGACTTCACATGGTTTATAAGGTTGGGATCACTACCAGTAAGAATAAGATCATCAACATAAAGAACAAGGATGATAAGAGAGTTGCCCACTTTCTTGGTGTAGACAGTATTGTCAGAATAACACCTTGAAAAGCCAGATTCTAAAAGAAAGCTATCCATTTTGGCATACCAAGCCCGAGGAGCTTGCTTGAGACCATAAAGAGATTTCTTAAGTCGACATACAAGGCTGGAGTCTGTTTGGGTGAAGCCAATGGGTTGTTCCATATAGATTTCTTCATGCAAGTCCCCATGCAAGAAGGCAGATTTAACATCCATCTGATGGACTTCCCATTTTAAAGAGGCAGCAAGGGAAAGAACAAGGCGGATAGAGTTCATTTTGGCAACAGGGGAGAAGGTTTCAGTGTAGTCAATGCCTTCAACCTGTGAGAAGCCCTTAGCAACAAGACGAGCTTTATGTTTATCAACTTTCCCATCTGGTCCATACTTGGTTCTGTAAACCCATTTACATCTAACAAGTTTGCGTCCCTTTGGTAGAGGAACAAGATCCCATGTATCATTGGCCAACAATGAATGATATTCTTCATTCATAGCTGCTTCCCAATGTGGATGGCCTGAAGCTTCTGCAAAAGTGTCAGGATCATGATTTACTGGAGCTTGAGCCAGTAAAGAAGAGGCTCCTTCAAACTGAGAACGTGTACTTCGTTGATCTGTAGGATCACCGGCAAGATCACCTGCTGCATCCCGAGTAGCACGGACCCATTTTGGAAGTTGAGGATCCTGAGAAGGTGGGGGAGGATTGTCATCCTCACTTTCATCATC
>APFE030959697.1:17389-33407 GCA_000404065.3 Pinus taeda
CATTCAAAGACAAAGCACATTGATGTTCAGTATCACTTTGTGAGGGATATGATAGAAGACAAAAAGGTGTTGTTGGTAAAGGTGGACACTTTGAAGAGAACTGTAGATGCATTGACAAAATATGTGAGCTCTAAGAAGTTCTCTTAGTGTAGAGAAACAATGGGCATTGTAGGGCTGGATAAATGACTAAGCTCTCCTATGGCCCCCAGTGGAAAGAAAACAACAAGTGGGACAATGTTGGGTTGTGTTATATTCTTTCCACAACTAGCCAACATAGTTAACCAGGTTAGACAGGGGGCGGAGCCCCCCCTATTGTGGGGGGGGTCACAGAGGGTTCGAGGGGTGGAGGTAACCCCACTCTAAAATTTTGGTTTTGGACCCTATGTTCGGTTGGGCGAACCTACCTATGGTTTTGTGCATGATTTTCACACATGGTTTTGGATGCGATGGTTTTCGGTCTATGGTTTTGGACGCGATGGTTTTTAGTCCATGGTATCGGATGCTTCGGCATGTATAAATATGTATTGTAACATTGAAAGGAACATAATGAAAAATCAATCTGGTAGTCCCGGTTTTGGGATCTAGGGGAAAATCTCTATGTATATGTGTTTTATGTGTTATGCTCTCGCATTGTTTATTTTCTGTGTTTTAGAATTCATATGCAGGTAATTTCTATATAGGGTTAAAACCTACAAAATAAGTAAAATAAAACTAAAATAGAAATAAAAATGATGACAAGCTTCTTTAAATTGAATGGTCATATTCAACCATTCGGTCCTTGAGTTCACAGATATCTATCATTGGCTTCACCTGGGATGGCTGGCCAAATCTAGATCTTAATTGTCCTGTGAATACAACATCAAAGAGAGGTGGCACGATATTTTGTGTGGAATTTGTTAGACAACACAGAGTCATCCAATGACTGTGTGGTTTCACCCAAAACTGCTAGCATGTTCCCCAATCAAGCTTAGACAGTTGTTTGATTGCCTCAACTTGCATTTCAGAGGTCTCTTTCCACTGTTTTTCTAACTTTTTGATGTCCGTGAGAGCTTCCGGCCAACATTATTTGACAAGATTGGAAGTATGAAGGTTTTCGTTCACAACCTCAATTATATTGTTAGATGTACTAGCTGCTCTTGATGTTTCCCTTTCTTCTTGCTTCAACTGTATGTCCCAATCTGTGAATAAAATATCTTTGTGGGACTCCTCAATCTTTGGCAGATCAAATTTTATAACTTCTTCAGATTCCTACCAAGAAACAAAATCTGAAATTCTTTTATTGATCTCTTCATATTCTAATCTCTGATCAACCACTTGATTGGTTAATTTATAACTTGTTTCACAATAGGGATTGATCAATGAGATTTTTTGGAAGAATATTTCATGTTGTTGTGACAACAGAGAGTTTAGTTCGAGTGCCTCTTTAAGGAATTTTTTTTTTTTAGGGTGTTCTTTGAGTTTATCCATTATAGCCTGCATTTGCTATATCTATGAATCCTTCTCTATGATGTTTGTTTGATGTTGTAATCTCATTTTCTCAAATTCTTTCTGACGCTATACCATTTGCATGTGTGCTTGCCTATTGGTGCTTTGTCTTTCTTTTTCTAGTTGTTGTTCTAAAAACCACACTCTTTCTTCTTTTTCTTTAAGAAAAAAATGAATTTCTGCTTCCTTATCAATTCTTTCAATTTCATAGGCACCTAAAAATTGTGATGGATTTGTAATATTTTATAATGTATCAATGGGGGTGTCTTTCCATACTACCTCCATTGATTCACTTCCAAGAGTTGTTGTTGCTGATGCATCAAGTTTCTTTTTCTTCCTTTGCCTCTTCACTACAACCTTATGTGTTGGGCTGTAGAATATGTCTAGTGGGGGTATTTCCTCAATCTTTAAAACAATTTCTGAAGTTGTGTGTGCCAGGATGCTTTCAATATCTTGAGTATTTATAACTCCTTGCATTGTTGTTTCTAGGTTTACAACCTGTTGAGTCTATTTAGGAGTTTGAAAGGAGTTCGAAATTCATATGTTCCTTCAAGACTGATCTCTATTTGGAGATTTTTATTAAATTGCTCCCATTCCTAATCTAGATCAATGACTGTGATCTTTTTTGTTTGAACTTGTGTGGAGCCAACCTCTATGTGTTCTTTAGTTGAGGCCTTTTTGGCCATTTCTTTAGCATTTTTCTTTGTGTCCTTCTTAGGGGCTTCCCCGGGGTCTCCTTCCTTATTCTTTGATTGACGTTCAAAATGTTTTGAACCTTGATCTGACTTCTCTTGAGATTCACTATCAGAATTGTGCTTGGAACTTTTCTCTAGGCTTACACTGGGAGTAGGTTCTCTTATTTCTTCAATTTGTAATAGGTCTAAAGGGACCTTTGCTAGACTTTTAATTCTATATATGTGGAAGCAGTTGAGGTCCATTGGGTCTAATTTTATTGATGATAAATGTAAAACCTATGAAAATGTCTCAGCTTCCTCAAATAGATCATCAAACTCATTGTCCTCGTGCATAAAATGTCTAATTTTTACCATAGCAGTGAAATTATTGTCGACCTTGTTAGGGTCATAATGTCTTCCTGACATGGTAGCCAGATTTAGAGATGTGATGTTCTGTATCTATTTTGTCGCATGTCCAATATCATGTAATGCAAAATCAACACATTGCAATGGGAACGTCGACCATATGGATTTCTTTTGTTCTTTGAGGGTTTTGGTAATACCATCCCCCACTATTTGATAGGCAATCCCTCTTGCCAATAATTTATCAGGAACATAATATGGAAGAACGTGTGGAGCTATAATACTCCCAAAAACTCTGATATAAGTAAATAATTCCTCACCAAACCATCTTTCCACCGGTAAGATGCCTATCTTTTCTTCCTCTGATAGCCTAGGGGCCTTCTTATAAAAAATGGTCTGGTAAATTGGCAACATAACGCCATGACAAATTTTATAAAAATGGGAGCTAAAATGTGATTCCAATAAAAATTTATGATAAACATGGATGGGAGTAGGATCCTATAGAGTACATTTCAAGCCCATGTTTGGAAAATGTCAACAAAAACATATAACATCCATGACATAAGCACTCATGTAAAAGGGAGGGATAACCCGAGTGGAGATAATTCTATTGCACCTATATTCTCTAATGGCCATAGCCAAATTGTCTGACAAAATATTTCTCCAATTCATAGTTATAGCATTAACAACCACATCAATCAATGGAACCCATTCAATAGAAAACTTGGTAGTATCAACCTTTCCAAAAAGGCTACATAACATTGTGGTTGCAAAATTATGCGGGGCTGACAGAGGTGCAATTGGGTACATACCAGTTTTCTCGCACCTAAACTTGTTGGAGCAAGACCTCCAATTCTGCATGACATCCATCAGGTCTTCATTTTCTTTTGCAAACTGCTCAATAAAGGCTTTATCGTAGAGCTTGTGTGGTTCTAGCAGGTGGTACATTCGGTGTAAATTGTCTGGTTTAAATGACCCCATGACTTCATCCCTGAATTTATGAATGTTCTATCGAAAATGTCCACATTATTGATAATCCATCTTACCATATCTGTGTATGGTAAGATTTTCGGCCTTCCAGCTTGTTGTCCTTTGAAATAACCTAATGTCAATTGGCTATGCCAAGGCATATAAAATGTTTTGTTGATTTTAATGGTTTGGAGGACTAGTGAACTGTTTAAAAATAGGTGCTTTAAACTTAGAAAGATTCTTAATAAAACAAAAGGTTGTTATTTAAATACATATGGTTATTTTGATTTAAATGAGATGGATAAGTAGAATATATAGAAGTAAAAATGATTAAATATTCAACGTAAGTATTTAACCATCCATAAGTAGAAATCAAGAAAACAGTGTTTCCTAGATCAACAGAATATAATTAAACTATTACAGAAATCTAGTGCAATTTAAGTTCAAATAGGAATTTACAATAACAGATAGTCTTGCAAATTAATCTCTTATTTAAATGCAACTTCACAGTGGATTCAAAACGAGATTGAGATTCAATTAAATTTTCAATCGGATGACTGTAAAAGAATTAAATTATATGAAGAATACATAATGAAAAACATGATGAAAACAACTCACTGAGAGACAAGTCATATGAAGTCAATTCAGAATCTTTTGTTATATCAAAAATGCTCCAGCTTAGTACAAATCTGTGTGATAAATGGTTCAAGGGTGAAACCCTCAATACTTTGAAAAGCTAAAGTATTTAAACAAAATTACAAAATATTACAATAAATGCCTGAGTGACATGACATTCTATTATTACTTAAAACTAACGGAAACATAAGTAACTCGATCAAAAATAATGAATCTAAACATCTAGCCCTATTTTGAAGGAAAGTTGTTGCTGAGTGGCCACTATATGGGTGTTGCACTGGTGAAGTTGATCTATCCTTTAATCCTGAAATTCACACAGCTTTTCCCGCCATTCTTCATCTAGGAATCCTATCTCAGTTACCTTACGGTAGATTTCATCTACCTCAGTATACCAAGAAAACATGGGTTTCATAGTGAAAATATGTTTTATCTCATGTTGAATAAAACATATGTTGTTGATAACTTCGTTCATGGAACCTTTGATGTTAGAGGACTTGGTTGTGTCCCTGGCAATGTCCTGAAGTTTCTTGAAATAGTCCTCCTAGTCATTAATTTATCGTTTATCACAAACAGTGAAGGAAAACCCTTCTTGTTCAATGCATCAATTCTTGTGAAAACTTTGTTGTCTGCAACTTCAAGAGTGTGACACTTCTCTGTCAACTGTACTACTAAGTTCTTTTTGGTTAGAACTTTCTTCACCTACATAATAGTTTATGTCCTGTCATCCGATCCTAAATCATCCAGTTCATACCTGTTTTTAGAATTAAGAAACTTTATAATGTTGTTGGATGTAGAAGGCATATCTCCCAATAGAGAATTTATATTGGAAATTGTCTACTTTGCCTTTTCCATCAACTTCTTCTGCTCAAAAATAATCTAGATACATGGCATGATTTCATCTATCTCGTTAATGATGTTGTTCCATATGATTTCCTTAACATTACCTAGAGTGTGGCCAATGGAAGATTCAACTGCTGACTTCTTCCATACTTCTATCTGATTTTGAGCTCTTTGAAGCTCTACTGCATGAAAAATATCTTATTTCTTTTGATGATCCTCAAGAAGCTTCACTTGGTCATGCAGTCTCTTAATTTCTTCATTTTGTAGAGACATATTTTGGACTGCATTGGCCAACTGGTCTGCAACATCTCTTGTACTTGTTCTAGTTGGTATGGCTATAAGAATGATTGTGATAGGAAGTGCTTCTAAAGGGGCAACCTTTTTAGCATCTTTCTCCTTTTCTTTGATCAATTTCTCCATTTATGTCTCCATTTGCTTAAGTTGTGCAATCTGCTCCATGATGAGTTTCATCATATAGGCTTTTTGAGTATCTGCCTCTGCAATATCCTTAGCTAGAGGATCTTCAGTAGCTGGTAGTTTTCACTGCTTCCTCAATGTTGCTATGTCCAAATTCTTATTTTGACCAGCTCCTCTACATCATTGATGTTTGTAGGATTGTAACCCAGTTTGATTAGAAAATCCTCCAAGGTTTTAATCCTGGTGTCTTTGGCATGAGAAGAAACTTTCTCCATCTTTAATTGTGACTGGACATTTTCTATTGTAACTTGTAATTTGGACAAAGTCATGGTTGTGTTAGTGACAGTAGAGAAAATCATTTCCCCAGTTTTCTTATGCATCTCCATTTGTTCAATGGGATGTATATCCTTGACATCAAACTCAAAAGATGTCTTTTTATAGTCTGATGCTCCCTTGGGATGAGAAACTTGTGCCTGAAGGAATGCCATCTACATTTCCCCTTCTTTGAGTCAAAGGCTGACAACAACCTACTTTGGGCACTAGAAGTCTGGTTCCAAAACTAGTTGTAAGTGTTAATCTTCAAGGCTTCATTTCTGACTTTTATTTCCTTGAAGATATCCATTATGATCTTCTTTTCCTGGCCTGAAGTAGATGTACTTGTCTGCATTATTTGTTGTTTCTCTTGTGAAGTTGAAGAGGTAGTAGGAGACTATGTAGACTGATCACCCACTAATGAAGAAACAAGTGGCTCATTAGTGGTGATAATGTTCTGCTGCTCTGAATATTTGGTAAGGCTTAGTCTGGAACTAAGCTTAGCCTTATTTCTATACATAATTTTAAACCCCTCACTAAAAATATCAATCCCTAAAGGGGACTCTTCCTCTCTGCTCCTCTTGGCTCTCCTCTCCTGCATGGTACGAGTTTGCACTATTGATGATGAGACCTATTGTTATTCTGCCTTCTGTAAGGCGTTCTCAATCCACTCTAGATAATTTTTGTATTTTCTATTTCTGGCCTAGGTGTGTGAAATTAAGGAGTAGACTTGGTTTCTATCCTTAGTTTAGAAATTATCCCTAATGGATCATAAGACTAGGTAAAACTGAGATTGAACTACATTTCCTTCAAAAGCTTATCTGCCTCTTCCCCTGCTGCCCTGTTGTTGCAAATGAAAGGGCCAACCTGTGTTTTTATCTTAAACTGGGACTTTTTCTTAGAAGCGACGAAGTGGATTTCATCCATATTGATCATCTGCCTGATATATTCTAAGGAAAAAAATCCTCATTGGGAGGAATTTTGGCAGCTTGTAAGGTGGGAGCTCACATCCAAATATCCTTATTTTTGAATGATTTTGATACAAGTACTAGTCCCTTGTCTGAACTTGATCTGATAGCTGCAACACCCCTTTGATTTCTTCACTAATCCTCAGTTCCACTATGTTGTTCATGAGACCTATTGATGGGTGAACAAACATATCTGTAAATTGCTTATAAGTGTACTCTTTTTGCTCTTCATGACCAAAGTAGTCCAAAATATGATTGGCTGTTGGTTTCCCTTCACTTCCAGCTTTTGCAAAGATAGGTTAATATTGTCCCCCTGAAAGTATAGGAACATGTAGACTAACACAGAGGCATATTTGAAAACCTCCTTTGTTGGAAATTTAACCAGTTTCTGATGAATGGATCCTGCAAGAAAATGGATGAAAATAAACACAATTGAGGGTTTAGCATAGTAGAGAAGATGGACAAAAATACAGTAATGGCCTCATCTACCCATTGGTCAGAGTAATAGCCAAGAAGGTAGGAAACAATAGTGATAATTTTCTTGTCTCTCTTGGGAAATATGGAGGAGGGATAAGGATGATTTTTCTTTGGTAATGGAGCATTTGTGTCAAAAATAGTTCAAGAGTTTGGGATCTTTTGGCAAAGTCTAGTTTCTGGTATATTTCAACAAGTGCTTCATAATAAAATGGGGTAGCATTGTCTACTGTGGGGGCTTGCATCATCTGATCAATGGCCTAAGGGGTTATGGTAAACAAAATTTCTCCAATGGGGATGACTATGGCCCTTTGGCTTGGCAAGTATGAAGACATTTTTCGATAAAATCAGGGATGCTATGGGTACGAGGAAAGATGTAGTGAGGTAAATTTGACTCCCACAGTTGGATATCATCTAATTTATCAATATACTTGTCTTCTAGCTAGTAGTATATCTTGAAGAGGTCAAGTTCACATAATGTGTCATGAATTTTGTAGTCTCTGTCAGCCATAGGGACGTGGTGAAGATCTACACGAGGATAGATTAGAGGATTGACAATTTCCTCTAGTCCTTTGTCCTTTGGAGGCATCTTAACTATGGTTGAGAGCAGGAGTGAAAATTGGATTGGGAAGAGACAATTCATAGACATAAGTCAGGTTTCGGAGACATGAACAGAAAGAATAAACTGGAAATGATCAGATAGAGAGTTTCGTTGGCGATTGAAAATGTTGAGATTGAGTCCAACAACCTATAATAAAATCAATTAGTAGTGATAAAACATGAATTCAGTAACCTATTGACAGATGGGAGGAGGTTTATATAGAAATTTGGTTTTTCGCTGGTGGCGTGGATCCGTTGAATTAACAGCTAATCTAATTAAATTCTTAACGAGTTAATTCTAGAGGGAATGAATGTGATTTGATGGATTTTAACAGATGGATGAGGTGGCAGAAGGTGAATGGAGGGAGCGCAATGGTCAAGTAAGCAGTATTGGGAGCAATGGAATCATCTTTTCGAGGGGGGGTGAGTGGTTTGTGGTTTCACTCATGGGGGATCCGAAATGCCGAGAAGCGAATACGTAGGGGCGGACACGGTTTGGTATACCAACCATTTCGGAGCCCCCCCCCCCCCCCTCCCCCGACGATAAAGCTCGGATGGGTGTGGGGGCCCAAAATTGCTTGCGGGCCGTCAAATGTGGGAAGATGGGCGGAGATGGATTTTGACATGGTGAGGAATTAACTGTGATGTGACAAGATTGCTCGGTGGGGTTAGGAATGGATTTAATGCAATGTTAGGGAATGCACGATATAAGAGGGGTATTAAACCTAGGGAAATAAGAATGAATGGAAATATGAGTGGAGGGGTAATATGATTTGGGACTTTAAAACTTAGGGATATGATTAATACCCAAAATCAATATATAAACCTTTAGAGTAGACCTTTACTGTTTTGTATTTTTCTTTTGCACATGAAAATATCATTTGATAATTGACTTGTGGCGCATTTATACTAACATCCTGTGCATTTAAAAAAACATAAAATGAAGCCTTTCTCTTCTTTTTTCTTCCCTGGCATTTTATTTTCCTTTTCCTTCTTTATTTAGGGCAACTACCACCTAACATTTTATTGATATGGATGCTTATAAAACATCAAATTTTCAAATTTTTCCTAACATTTTATCTTTTCTTTCTTTTTACATTCATATCCTAACTTAACATTTTAAAATTATTTTGACTAATATACTAACTTATCAAAAATAAATAATGTTACAACATCAGCTCTAGCTAGGGACTACTTCCCCCTATGGGATGAAGAGAATAAGCATATCCAAGTGCCTTCTCCTCAGGCTATGGAGTCTTTACTGAAACAAATACTCACTTGCAATTTTAAAAAATAAAGTAAACTCTCTGAATATTTACAGATGACAGATGAATGAAAAACCAATACTGAATGTAATGTTTTAAGTATCTTCCATTGGCTAGAAATGAGGAATACTCTCGTTCCATATTTTGTAGAAAGAATGTATTGTTCCCTTTGACTTCTGCAATGCTGAATGGACCAAACCAGAGGTTGTCAAATTTTGCATGCTTTCCTTTATCTTCTATCCTTGTATCCCATTTGAGCACTAGGTCACCCTTCTTGAAATTTCGTTCTCTAGCTTTTCTATCAAACAATTCTTTCATCTTATTCTGGTATTTCCTTAGCTTGTACTGATTTCATCACTGTATTCATTCAACTCAATAATTTGATTAATCCTTCTTGAGAAATCATCTTTTTATTCATAGGATTCCTGGACGAATCTCATAACAAGTAAAGCTAAATGAGTAGGAACAAGTTCTTCCTTTCCATAAACCAATTGGAAAGGAGACTTGCCTGTTGATCTCTTAAGAGAAACTCTGTTTTCCCAGATAGCATGAATAAGATGATTGTCCCAACTCTTTTTATGGTCTTCAAGAGTCTTCTTAATGACCTTAACTAAGCTCTTGTTCGAAGAATCTGTTAGTCCATTAACTTGTGGATAGTATGGTGTAGAATGGTGTAAAAGTATTAAATACTTTTGACAAAATTCAATCATTTTAACACTGCTGAAAGATGTTGCATTATTTGTAACAATCTGTTAAGGACATCCAAATCTTGACAAGATGTTTTCTTCAAGAAATTTTATCACAACAATATCAGTTGCATTTTTAACCAATATGGCTTCTACCCACTTGGTGAAATAGTCTGTAGCAGTTAAAATCCATTTGTGTTGATTACCGGAATGTGGATGAATTTCCCCTATAAATTCCAACCCCCATTGTAGAAAAATAGCATGGACAGATATTGGGACCAAAGGAAGTGCTAACAGTTTCTATTTTCCTACAAATAGTTGGCATGGTTTGCAACTTCTTACTCTTGCTCCAACTTCTTTAAAAAATGTGGGCCAATAGAAACCCGCATTTAAATTTTTGTAGGTTGTTGCTCTCCAGGCATAGTGTCCACCACAAAACATCTATGCATGGAACTGATCTATAATTCCCTCTGTTTCATTTTCAGTTAAGCACATAAGAATGATATTAAGAGGGTCTCTCTAGTGTAGATTAACATTGATAAAGCAGTATTTCACTACTTTTAGCTTCAGAGCTTTGCACTGTTTCAAATTAAGATCAGTTGGACATTGAAAATTTCTAAGAAACTGCACAATATCAGAATACCAATCAGAGATTAGATATTTATGATCTATGTGAACAAGAATGGCTTGATCTAAAGAAATAGGTTCTTGTGGATTCTCCCTTGATATTAAGGAAGGTTCTTGTGGATTCTCCCCTGGTGAAATTTCACAACCCAAATTAATCCCCAATACTTTACAGTTAGATTCAGCTAACAATTTGGCTAGGCCTTGGCCTTTTTCTAGCTTTGTGGTTTTAATTTCAAGGTCAAATTCAAGGATTTTAGCAATCCATCTCCCTCTTCTTCCATCAGTATCAAGCTGAGTAAAAATAGTTTTGACAACATGATTAGGGACATAAGATGTAATGTGTGAATGCAGGATATAGGTTCTAAAGGCTTTGAGGGCTTGAATTAAGGCATAAGCTTGTTTTTCAATGATATCATACCTAAGTTCAACATCCCTCATAACTTTGGAAAAGAAGGTTATAACCTAGTCATCATCGTTTCTATTTTTCTGTAAAAGTACAACAGTTAAGGTTGTCTCGGATGCAAAAGAAAATATGCTAAAAGGTGAAGAATAGTCAGGGCTAGCTAATGTAGGGGCCTCAGATATGACCTTTTTGATCTGATCAAAAGCATATCTAGTAGGGACTATCCATTTCACTTCATTTTTTTTCTTGAGCATATCTGTTATATCTTTAACTATCTCAGCATAATTTGGGATGAACCTTTTAAGAAAATTGATCTTTCCAAGGAAGGTTTGTATCTCTTTCTTATTCCTTGGTAGAGACAAGGTTTGAATAAATGAAACTCTCTTTAGGTCAATTATAAATCCATCCTTGGAGATTATATGCCCTAGTAATTTCCCTTCCTTCACAACAAATAAAGATTTCTTCGGATCGATGGATATGCCAAATTTCCTGCACCTGTCAAAAAACTTGCTCAAGTGTTTTAAATAACTTTCATCGGAATCAGAGAAAACACTTAAATCATCTAAATAAATGACAGTAAATTCAGATTTTTTACCTACAAATGCGAGGTCCATGGCTCTTTGGAAAGTGGCTCCAGCATTAGTTAACCCAAATGGCATTCTAGCATACATGAATGTACCCCAAGGAGTGGTGAAGGTAGTTTTATCTTGGTCAACTTCACTTACCATGATCTGGTTATAACCAGAAAATCCATCTAGCATGTAAATCCTATTAGCCCCTGAAACTTTCTGAAGTAGATGGTCCATTTTAGGCAATGGATAGTTATCCTTTAAAGATGATTTGTTCAGATTTCGTAAACCTACACATAGCCTAATCTCACCATTTTTCTTTCTGACAAGAACTAGGTTGGCTACCCAATTAGAATACCTTAAGGGCACAATGATACGAGCATCAAGCAACTTTTTAAGTTCTTTCTCAATGGTTGGTAGTAGTATGGGATTAATTCTACTTAGCTTTTGTTGAAAGGGTTTTTCCTCTGGTTTCAAAGGAATCTTATGCTCAATCAAAGATGTGTCATAAATTTTTAACTCATTATAAGACCAAGAAAAAATGTATTTGTAGTTTTTAAGAAGATTGAAGTATTTGGTTTTTACATCCGAAGGTAGAGTTGATGACAATTTTATATTTCTCACATCATCCACAGTCCCAATATTGCATTCTTCGATTTCTTCTTCAGGTGAGTGAAACAAGGGATTTTTAGAGACATCATTATTATAAAATAATTTTTCCAATGGGACTAATCCTTTAGGAATAAAATTATTAGATAATTGGATAATATCATGATTAAGAATTTTAGGACTGAATGAAGTTTCTGGATTTTGTTGATTTAATTCTGGAATATCATTTTGATCTCCTTCAATTTGCATATTTGAGAATTCATCAATAACTTGAAGGAAATATTTCAGCTTTTCATCATCTTCGAAAATTTGCCAATGTTTAAGGTTATCAAGAATTGATGGCTGATACTTGACTTGGATTTGGTATTCTAATTATACTAGCTCAGGGATTTTGAAAGAGCTTGTTGAGACAGCTAGTGAATCAACATGCATGTTTTCATCTCTAGGAATAACAATTATGTTAAAACCTTGGAAGAAATTTTCAATTGTGTCCCAAGCTTCATTTCTATATGACCTAAGTCTTGGGTGTTTAGTCTGACACAGATTTCTAACCTGGTTCACTATAAGCTCAAAATCAGAAAATGCACTCAAGTTTTGAACCTTTAAACTTCTAGCTAACTCAAGGCCAAGAAGAAAAGTCTCATACTCAGCCACATTATTGGTAACTTCAAATTCAATTTTACATGTCTGAGTAATTTTTTCTTTATTTGGTGATATAAGAACAATTCCTACTCCTGCTCCTTCTTCTGAGCAAGAGCCATCAAAATAAAGTTTCCAAATATCTAATTCTACAACTTTAGGCTGGGAAACAATCTTTTCAATGGCAAGTTGAGTGTTTGATGCATTTTGTGAAGACGAGTGAAAGGAACCAAAATCCTGATCTACTACATAGATAGGGTGGTTTTTTGCTTGATCAGACCTACAAACAGTATGAAGGAATCTAACTTCCCTATATAAACTTAAATTCTCACCTCCATAGATCGGGATAGTAGCAAAAGACATGTCCATCTGAAGTGATCCTCCAAGTTTAACACAACGTGATCTAGATAGAAGCATAGCAAATTTGGTAGGAATATGCATGACAACTATGTCTAAACCTATACTTTTGACAGCTATTTGAGCTAAGGTGACTCTTTGGTCAATCCTATGCATGGTACTTTCTTTGAGTCAAATGTGTAAAGGTCATGATAAGAACGGGTGACTTGTAACTGAAGTTGGTCCATAATTACCCTTGGCATAGGTTATGAGAGGCTCCAGAATCCAGCATGCAATTGTAGAAAAGAAAATCATGAACTTTTAATGTTACATAAAATGGTGGAATAGTTTCATCGATCATATCAGAACTAGGGTGAAATACAACCGAGGGCTTTTTGTTTTGCAGACTAATAACATCTCCCTCAGCATCTACACTACAAGACTGTATCCATTTAGACACTTAATTTTTATAACCAGGATTTTTGGAAAGTTCAACTAAAGGTATAGGAATCTTGACCCTTTCTAATTCCTTTTCAATATTAAAAGTGGTCAAAACAGTCTTGTCAAATGGAATGGTTTCACTGGATGACTTTGTAGTTTGAGGTGTTGGAGTTTGTGTTTGAATGGTTTTCATTGCAGGTTCAATTATGGTGGTGTATTTTGGAGGTCTACCAGGACTTGATCTAGGCCTTAGATCATATCTTTTATTCAATTCTGCAATTAAAAATTCAGAGAATGCTAAATATTTTGAAAGTTGAGCATCTCTGGTTCTTGTTCAAAAGACCGAGGTGAGGATGAAGGAACTATGGCCATTTGTATTGCTGATGAATCAATATTATTGATATCTTCAGTGATTAAAGGGCCTGTATCCTATGACTGTTGATCATCAATAATCAAAAGTGGTTAGATGTTTTGGTTAAAAGATGGTCTTTGAAGAATTTTCATTTGAGGAGTTCTTCTTAATTGAGTTGAGCTTGAGGTCTGACAAAAGTTTGCTGAACAATTCTAGGTTGTGTTTCAATTTCTAAAATCATGTTAGAAAGGTTCCTAAGCAAAGATGTAATTTAATCAATTTTCTAATCTTCAAGTTTAGATTTGGAGGAGGATGAATCATCAATATTAACTTTTAGTTTTCCTTCTTCTTTTTCTGCTTTAGCTTTAAGTTTGCCAGAAGCTGACCTATTGGCTTCTACCTCTATAACATTTATTTGCATGCCTTCTAATGTATTAGAAACTCTCTCCCTTAGCATGACTGCAAAGTCATCATCAAATGCTTTAGAAAATATGACCTTTGCAGCTGCTACTGGTGGTTTACAATCATCATGCATTTTATGATAGAGTTTGTTAAATCTTTTGATGAATTTGGAAACTAGTTCACCGGGGTTTCTCTTTAATTCTTCAAATTCAGTAAGGAAGTAAACAAGATCTTTCTTTACCCCCCCATTCATTTTTGAAGATTGTTATGATCTCATTCCAAGTTCTATAGAGTTAGCTCTAAGCTGCCTAAACTAGATCCTCACATTTCCTTCTAAAGGTTGCACAAATAATCTCATATAAATATTTTCCTCTTCTATGTTCATATTGTCAGCAAAATCTAGGAAGGATGATACATGATCCTCTACTAAGGGACCGGTTTCTCCATTGAACCTTGGCAGATGTTTTAGATAACCATCAGGAAAATTTCCCAAGTTTGCAGGGAGAACTAGAGAAACATACCTAGCTTGCACAATGGGTCAAAAAGCCATAACAACAGGAGGAGTATGGGGTGTCTAAGTGGGTCTTGATGAGGAAGAGGAAGATGATTAAGATGAAGATGAAGGATATGAAGATGAGTCAGTAGTGTTGAAGTTTCTAATTTTTACTTAGTTTAGAAACCCTTCATGCACTTTTTTTGATTTATTCCTACCTACTTGTTATTTTTCTTTAACAAGTTATTTACAAAGTAAATACTGAAAATAAACACCATTGCATGCTCAACATATTACAGATTAGCAACTAAAAGAAACAAGAGCAACACACCGCATGACACCATTATTTTTGGACCAATGTCCCCAGAAAAACCTAATGCGGGAAAACCGGTGCAGCTATCTGAGGGTTTTCTTATTAAGCAATATCAGAGTACAATCTAGTTGCCGAAACTGGCCTATCCAACAAAGAATTTCCTTAGAAGCTATACCTCATAATTTGAGAGAAATCTCCTGGCTAAAATCCTAGCAGCTCCACAACATAAAACTGCTATGCAACCCCAGCATCTGCCCAATCTGGACTGCCCTCTTTGTCTCACGTTGGCCCTGCATTAGACTTTCTTTCCCTACGTCAGCTTCCTGCGCCTCTGCGTTAGAGGCGCTAACCTCTCTGGTGCTTTGCGCAGCACTTGGTTGCCTCTGTGTGGCCGTATGTGAGCCCTTGCTGGCTCTGCTTCACTCTCCTAGGCTGTTGCACTGCACTCCCGACACAATCTCTACCTTCTCTATTTCTCTGTACTCAATTCCCCTCAGTTTCTCTCCCAATCATTGATTCTATCTCTCTTCGCAAACCTCACTCTAGAGAATAGAATGACTGATCACTCTGGTGTGCAGTGAGAGTAGTGTGTTCCACTTGGTTGAAGGAGAATCATCCCCGAGGAACAACGCAAGGAAACAAGACCTTGGAGGACAGAGAGGAAGGCAGAGGTGAGAAGCCAAGTTTGCCTGTGAGCATCTGTGAGGATTGTACTGAGAGGTGGCTAGCTGTGAGAGCTAAGGCTTTGTATAATTCCTATGTATTTCCACCTTTGATGATAATACAGATAGTGGGGTTTTGAGCTAAGGCTTTCCCCAAAGTATTTTCATGTGTATTGCACATTGATTCTCTTATTTTGGTTATATGTGTTCAACTCGATCTTTAAGCTTCCGCAAACTTGATAGTAGAAGTAGGTTATAGTATTCTACTTTGATTTATATTGCATTATCAGATTAACCTATAGCAAATTTTATACATGGCAGCATAGAGCTAGATTTGTAGGAAATTTCTACATGGTATCGGAGCTGTGAATAATATACTGAGAAGAGAATTCGAAGTTTGAAGTTCGGGGTTGCAGGTGCAAATCGAATTCATATCATACTTCAAGGTTGGCCAATGGCGTTCTATGGCTTGAGACTCGAGTA